>JAQQSO010007452.1:0-10620 GCA_028658305.1 Pachyuromys duprasi | reverse complement strand
GTTGCTCTAATAACTGCATAAGCATAGCTTTAACATAATTTTCCTGTGTCTCTGCTAAATTAAAATCTCCATTGATTTTGGGTTTTTCTGGTGGGGCCATGGTGTCCTGATTTTTGTTGGGTGAGTTCTTACATCGACCTTTGGCCATTTGTTTATATATAATCAAGGCGCTGTTTGTGCTTTGAGGCTGAACTTCAGAGTGGACTCTGGTTCCTGGAGTATTCTTCAAGAAGATCAGGTTGATCCAGTGGTTTGAGAGTGTGTGTTTTTGCCTCAGTTGTATTCTGTTTTGAGATCTGTGTGCCCGGCTCTGTGCTCTGTGCTAGAAGCTGTGAGCACCACAGGTTGGTCGCCCCTCTGGTCTGGAGGCTTGGCTCCTCACTCCGTGCCAGTGGCTGAGTGTCCTGGTTTGAGATGGTGGCTGAGGGCGCTGCTCTGTTCTTTAGGCTCCATGCTCTGACCTAGGCTTGCTGTTAAGGACTCCCCTTTGGTCTGGAGGCTTGGTGCTGCCTTATGAGCCAGGGGTTGTCCCGCCCCCCCCCCTCCAATTTGTAATGGTTTTGGGGGTGCTTCATTTTGGACAGGGTTCTCTGTTTCCATGTCCTGGATTGCTCCCGAGGAGGCTGCACATTCAGGTCTGAGCTAGCAGATGTGTGCCCCGCTGATGCACCCCAGTCTGGAATGGTGTCTGTGGGCTTCTCAGTCTGCGCTGGAGACTGTGTGTCCTGGTCCAGTATGGCAGCTGGTGGTGCCCAGGGCAGCTGCCTTTTCAGATCAGGGCTGTACACAGCAGGTCACCCAGAGTTTTTCTAGGGGATAACTGGGTGTCTCTAGGACTTTCCCAGTTGATTTCCTCACAGTAGGAATTCCAATCACTTGCAGTCACAAACACTGGTGTTTTAGGTCCCAGATCTCAGTCTCCTGGTCGCTGTGCTGACACTGCTGTCCTACTCCTCAGATACAGTGTCCTGCTGGGGCTGCCATCTTGGATCTCACTGTGCCTTTATTTTCATTGAATTTATGAAGTCTGTAAATTCTTTTTTTTTAAAGTTTTTTGGTGATCCAGCTGTAGTTGAGTAGAGAGTTGTTTACTTTCCCTGCATGTGTTGGCAATTATTAATATATTTTTTTATTTATTAGAATTTATTAACTTTGTATCCCAGCTGTAGCGCCACCCTTGACCCCCCCCCCAATGTTACTCTTCTTCCCTCCCTCAATTCCTCCCATACCTCTTCCCCAGTCCACTGATACTAGAGGACCTCCTCCCCTTCCATATGACCAAAGCCTATCAGGTCTCATCAGGACTATATTTCATAGTCTTCCTCTGTGGCCTTAGGAGGAGGTGATCAAAGAACCAACCACTGAGTTCTTGTCAGGGACAGCCCCTGCTCCACTTATTAGGGAGCCCATTTGGAGAGTGAGTTGCCATGGGCTACCTCTGTGCTGGGGATCCCGGTTATCTCCATGAAAGGTCATTGCTTGGACTATTAGTCTCATGAAAGACCCTTAGGCCTGGATTTTTTGGTTGTGTTGTTTACATTTTAGAGTTCCAGACCCTTCCATGTCTTTCTGTTTCCCCCTTCTTTCCTAAGATATCCTGCACCTTGCCCAAAAATTGGCAATGAGTCTCAGCATCTACTTTAATACCCTGCTAGGTAGAGTCTTTCAGAGGCCCTCTGTTGTAGGTTCCTGTCTTGTTCCATACTTTCACCTTCTTCCAATATCTACTCCATTTGCCTCTCTGAATGAAGATTGAGCATCTTATCAAGGGTCCCCCTTCTTACTTAACTTCTTTAGGTATACAGATTTTAGTATGATTATCCTATATTATGTCTAATATCCACTTATAAGTGAGTATATACCATGTGTATCTTTCTGCTTCTGGGATACCTCACTCAGAATGATCTTTTCTAGTTCCCACAATTTGCCTGCAAGTTTCATGATTTCCTTGTTTTTAATTGCTGAGTAGTATTACATTGTATAAATGTACTGCAATTTCTGTATCCATTCCTGCTATGAACATGGTTGAGCAAATGTCTTTGTTGTATACTTGAGCAACTTTTGGATATGTGCCAGGAGTGGTATAGCTGGATATTGAGGTAGCACTATTCCTAGTTGTCTGAGAAAGCACCAAATTGATTTCCAAAGTGGTTGTACAAGTTTACATTCCCACCAGAATGGAGGAGGGTTCCCTTTTCCCTACATCCTCTCCAGCATGTGTTGTCCCTTGAGTTCTTGATCTTAGCTATTCTGATGGGTGTTGTATTTTTGTCAAAGGCTTTTTCTGCATCTAAGGAGATGGTCATATGGTTTTCTCCATCAGTTTGTTTATATTTTTGATTACTTTGATGGGTTTCCGTATATTGAACCAGCACTGCATGCCTGGGATGAAGCCTACTTGGTCTTGGTGGATGATATGTTTATGTTTTCTTGCATTCAGTTTCTAAGTATTTTATTGAGTGTTTTGCATCAATGTCCATAAGAGAGATAGGTCAGAAGTTCTCTCGCATGCTCCCTCTCTCTTGTTAGGTTTTTGTGTGTTTTAGATATCAAGTTGAGTCTGGCTTCATAGATTAGTTTATAATGTTCCTTCTGTTTCTATTTTGGGGACAAAGCAAGGCACTTATATTTATGTTTTATTTAAAGTCAAGTTTAGGCTATAGTGGTCTGATTGGAAACAGGAAATTGTTGCATCTTCTTATATCTGTTGAGGCTTGCTTTTTTCTGACTCTAAGGTCAATTTTGTAGGCGTTTCCATAGGATGATGAGAAGAAGTTATACTCTTTTGGGTTTGGGGGAAAGGTTCTGTCGACAGTTATTAGGTCCTTTTTATTAAAGACCTTTGTAAGTGTCATTATTTTCCTATTTGGCTTCTGTCTAGATGATCTGTTTCTTGTTGATTGTGGAGTGTTAATGTCTCCCACTATTAAAGTATTGGGATCAATGTGTGATTTAAGCTTTAATAATGTTTCATTTATGAATACAGGTGTTTTTGTATTTGTGGCATAGATATTCAGGATTGTGATGTCCTCCTGGTGGATTTTTCCTTTGATGAGAATGAAGTGCCCTTCTTTGTATTTTTTAATTAAATTTGTTTGAAAGCATATTTTATTAGATATTAAGATAGCTATTCCAGCTTGTTTTCTGGGTATGTTTGTTTGAAAAACCCTTTTCAGACCTTTCTTCTAAGGTACTGTCTGTCTTTGTTGCAGAGGTGTGTATCTTGGATGCAGCAGAATGTTGGATCCTGTTTCCACAACCATTCTGTTAGTCTCTTTTTATTGGAGAATTGAGTCCCTTGATGTTGATAGATAATAGTGACCAATAAATGTTAGTTCCTTTTATTGTGGAATTGGTGTTATTTCTATGCTTGGTTAAGTGTGTGCGTGCATGCATGTATGTGTGTGTGTGTGTGTGTGTGTGTGTGTGTGAAGTTATCTATATCATGTGTCTTCTTGGGTGTAGGTGATTTCATTGAATTAGAGTTATCCTTATAATATCGTACTTAAGGCTGGGTTGCTTTGTAGATATTGTTTAAGTTTAGTTTTGTCATGGAAAATTTTTTTCTTTATCTATATTGATTTGTTGAATGTTTTGTGTTTGAAACTTTCCCAATTTTATATTTTCTTTAGAGATGTATCAATTTCTGCAGGTGTATCTTCTGCGCCTGAGATTCTCTCTTTCATGTCTTGTATTCTGTAGGTGATGCTTACCTTCATGGTCCCTTATCTTTTCTCTAACTTCTTCAGCTCTAGGATTTACTCTGTTTGTGTTTTCTTTTTTGATTCTAATTCTGTTTTCATGGCTTTCACCATTTCCTTCATCTGTTTGAATGTGTAGTTTGTCTTTCCATGATGGCATCTATTTTTTGTTCATTTTTCTCTTATGTGCCCCTATTTGTGTGGCTGTATTTGCCTGTACTTCATGAAGAGCTTTGCTTGTTCCTCTTTATGTGCTTCTCTATGTGTGGCTATACTTACTTATATTTCTTTGAGAGTTTTGTTTGTTTCCTCTATTTGCCTATAATAACTAGATAAGCATATGTTTAAGATCATTTTTCTGTGTTTCCAATGATTTAAAATATCCATTGATTTTGGGGCTTGCTGGTTAAGACATGATGCTCTGATATTTGTTTGGATGTGTTCTTATTCTGGGCTCTAACTATCTCGTGGTCAGTAGCTTTTTCTTTTTGTTCCTGGAGCCAGTACTGTAGACTGGGCCTCTCTGTTTCTGGAGTATGGAATATTCTTCACGAAAATGAAAGAGGTCCACCGTTTGAGAGTGGGTGTTGGTGTTTCTGATGCAGCTATGGGAGGAAGGTCATGGGTGCAAATACGCAAGCGCAGGAGTGTCCCTGGACATATGCCTGCCTGGAAGGTGAAGTGTAATCTAAGACTGTAAGTGTATGTTGTGGTGCATGTGCCATTAACAGGAACAGTGAGCATGTGTAAGTGCCCTTAATGGCTCAGTGGCCCACAGGCTTGTCTCAGTTTTGTACTGTAAGTACTCAGATCTGTCTCGGCTGCACCATCTTGGCTCCAAGAATTCTTTGACTGGACTCCACTGGCAGACCCATGGAACAGCAGCTTCAGTGTTAAGAAGGCTGTCTCAGGGATCTGTATATTGCCCACAGTGGGGGTGAGGGTAGGAAGGATATGATGTGTGGCTTTTAATGTAGAGGGCCCCCCACCCTGAGCTGGGGCTCTGTATCCACTTTCTCACTGAAGCACTCCCTAACAGGTCCCGTTAGGGACTTCTTGAATGATTTGCTCAGAGGTTACTTGGAGTCCTTAAACTAGTACTGTGGTTCAGAAAAAGGTTTAAGTATTTGTTGTTAAAATTACTGAAAATAGGCTACAATGAGCAAACACCAAACTGGATTTCTAATTCCCAAACTAGTATTTTTTAAATGTAATGACATAGTAATAATTATTAAACAGGGAATGACAATTACTTCATCATAACTTGAATGGTTATCTGTTACTTATATCCTAAGGATAAGGAAAAATAAGAGCCATCATTCTGTGTAGTAAATACTCATGTCTTCAGAATCAAAACAAACAATCATCTTTCTCAACAATATATGCCTTAGGTTACAAGGAAAACACTCCAGAAACAGAGAAGAGAGCTTGCAATTCAACAGCTCATGTTCAGTTAAGTTTATTTATAACAAGTACATTTATTTATAATACTGTGCATGGATACAGTGCAGATTTAGAAATATAAAGGAAACCTTCTCTGAATGCCTGGCTCCTGAGCCTGTGCCTTGTCACTCACAGGACTATTCTGGAAATTTTGAGCACCAAACAGGCAGCCCTCCAACTTCTGAACATTTCAACTGATTCATATAAAGTTACTCATATAATTTGTTTATTTTTAAGTGGATGTTCCACTGGGCAATTTGTTATTCTCTTGTGCCATGCAATAATTTTCTTGAAGTTCGGAATAACAGGTAGTCACAATAATCTTTGGCAGCAGTGTTCAGATCTCTCAGAAGCAGGGAGTGACATATGGTCCAAGGGCTCCTTTTTGGAATTCAGAAAGAATGGTGCACACAAAGCTTCTCTTTTACTGGCTTATTTGTTCCTGTGGGCACTTTTTATTCCATCATCTTGTGTGGTGTGCTATTTTTAACAACAACAACAAAAAACATCAATATCCAAGTAGAGTGTCACATGAAAATAGTTCCAAGTGCCTCACTTTTCTTTTGTGTGTTTTAAAATCTGTCTATCTATCTATCTATCTATCTGTCTGTCTGTCTGTCTGTCTGTCTGTCTGTCTGTCTGTGTATCTCCTAAACTCTTAGCTATGCATGCACATCCACAATCCACTTTCATGAGCAAATGTTTGTTTCTCATTTGGAAATTGGACCTTGAACCTTTAAAACAAGCTTGAAACTTGGAATGGCCCTGACTCCGAGATCCAGCTGGATTCCTACTGGCTCCAGCCACCACTCCCTATCAACTGACTCTTGTCCACAGACCAGCTCCTGTTCTGCTTTGGCTCACTTTATTACCTGAACATCAGGATTAAATGTTTGTGAAGATTGAAATTTCTTGTATATTATCACTAAAGAGTTAGAGAAATTATCTCTGAAAACTGTGACTCTGTACAAGAACTAGACTCCACTTAAGAAAAATGGCTCTTTCAGTTCCTGAATAATTTATGGTTGTAAAACAATACTTTGTAGAAAACAGCATCTCATGGCTTAGTTTATGAACAATGCTTGCAAACTGAGTATGGATTTCTAAAAGTGTTATAAATTGGAACACTGATGTAAGAAATTAACCATTAAAACACATCAAAACCTACAGATAAGAAAATAACACTTTACATATATGGACATGATGGCATATTTTGTTAATACCAGCATTTCCATGGCTGACACAGGTGTGAGTTTTAGACTACAGTGGGTTACAAAGAGAGAGCCTATCTCAAAAAACAAAGATAAATACCAAACAAACAAAACTCCTCTCATCCCACAAATAGTAAACCGAAAGCATTTAAAGATGAGCTTCAAAACCTGGCTTCCTAAGGGGACATTGGTTATCTCTGTGGCATCCACCATGTATATTCATGCAGTTTAGGTTACAGACCCTTTCCAGGTGTAGGAGTAACCTGTAGTATATAGTTCCAGGTTTGGTGTCATGACTCAGGCTATAGCAAACAGAGTGAGGTCAGAAACTTATTTTGACCCTGAGGAATGGCTCCCCAATAAGTAGTTCAATACATAGGTAGCCAGCTTGGGGGGGGGGGGGGATTAGTTTGAGTCTTAGATCGACATGTGGAGGGCAGAACACTGCCAGGAAATCTAATGAAATGATGTCTAAACCAAGGATTCTGCCCTCTGGAGTTTGGTCAAGCAAACATTTTTTATTTAAACTAGTTATTTCTGTTTTATTTTTGTTACTAGCCAAGACATAGTTACTACTACACCGAGACTCCTTAAAAAATCCAATAAAGTTATTACTGGAAAACTTCCTTTCTTGGTACTTTTTCAGCATAGACATTTTCTTTCTTATTGCTGGCTTCATTGACTACGTTACCAGTTTGAAGCTAAATGTCAAAACTGTACTTAACTATGGCATGTAAATGGTTTTAAAAAGTACCTCATTAAGCCAGATGTGGTGGCACATATCTTGACTCTCCGCCCTCAGGAGACAGAAGCAGGTAGATATCTGTGAAGTCAAGGCTAGGCTCCTCTACAAACCAAGTCCAGGGCTTCTAGGTTTCTATTACCCAGAAATACCCTGTATTGCAAAACCAAAATAATAATAACAATAATATCTTAGTATATAGTGTATACTGAAGGATGTGTTGAGTATATAACACACATTGACCATGCTCACTAATTATCCTCTTCTAGCTTCTCTGCCTTTCCAAATAGTCCTACTTAACATTAATAGCATAATTCATGTCTATATATAGTTATATATTCATACATGTATCTATATATACATGAGTAAAACCTTGTGATAGTTATCTTTGATTCATGGTAACTTCAACACTTTCCTTTCTTGTATCAAAATGTTGAAAAAATGTGTTACATTTATTAGTGTGTGCATGTCCCACATGTCAAGGTGTGTGTGTGTGTGTGTCTGTGTGTGTGTGTGTACTCAAGTTGGTGTCTACACAGAGCCTTCACCACTTTCCTAGTGTCTTTGGTACAGGAAAGGTACTATGCATGCTACCAAAAGAAACACCAAGCCACCTACAAATCCTGTGATTTACAATACTGTCCTGCCTGCAAGATATGCTGGTGCAATGGTGGCTCAAAGATTGTGGGAGTAACCAATATCTGAGTTGACTTAAGGCCCAAAGCATAAGATGGAACCCATAGAGGACACTGCTTGGGTAACCAAGAACTTGGGAATATATATTCCAGGGACATATGGTAAAACCAAGTACTATTAGTCTAAATAATGTAGTAATAAAATGACTCCTAATGACATTCTGACACACTCATTGTTCATCAGCCATCATCAGAGAAGCTTCTGACTGCAGCACATGGAAACAAATAGAGAAACCCACAGCCAGACATTATATAGGAAATAGAGGACCTTGGAACACACAGCTCTAAATGGGATGTCTCCATCAGATCAATTTTCAAAGCTCAGGGAACTCCAAGGAAGAAAGAGTAGGTAGAAGAGTGTGAGAACCAGCGGGGATGTAGGACATCAAGAGAATTCGGCCTCTAAATCAACTGAGAACAGATCTTATGAACTCAGAGAGACTGAGGCAGTATGCACAGAGCCTGCACTGGTCTGCATCAGGACCTCTGTGTATATATTATGGCTTCCAGTTCATTGAGTTTATTTGTTTATTTGCTTGATTGCTTGTTTGTTTGTTTTGAGACAGGGTTTCTATGCATAGCCCTGGTTGTCCTGGAACTCTATAGACCAAGCTGGCCCTGATTGAGCTCAGAGATCTACCTGCCTCTGCCTACTGACAGCTGGGATACAAGGCGTATGCCACCCCTGCCAGGGTCAGTATAGTGTTTTCATGGGAATCTAGATTGTTGGAAAGAGCTGGTCTCTGATACTTGTGCCTTGTCTTGGGTGCCTCTCCTTCTGTTTGTCCTGTCTAACTTCAATGTAACTTTAAAAAAAATTATTATACTTTATCTTGTCATGTTAGAGTGTTATCTCTTAAAAGCCAGTTCTTATGAGGGACAGAAAAGGGGAGGATCCAGATCTTAAAGGAGGAACTGAGAGGAGGGAGGAAAAATTCTTAATTAAAATGTGTAAAAAGAATGTATTTTCCATAAAAGGGTGAAAAAATAGTGAGCTCTCAGTAGTTCCTGATGGCATCATGGACTCTGAATCTCTGAAACCATAAGCCCAATTAAACTTTCTTTTTTTGACCTGCCTTGATCATGGTGTTTTCTCTCAGCAATAAAAAAATAAGACAAGGTCAGAGGGCAAATTGTGAAGGTGGTTCTGCCTCATTCCTTTATGTGGTTTCCAGTGACCTACCTCAGGTAGCCAGACCTGTGTGACAGGCACAGTTTTGACCCTCTGAAATATTTCACTGGCCTCTAAAGGCACTTTTAAAAGGTTTCCTTTAAAAGTTTGTTTGTTTGTTTTCAATTAATGTATTCCCTTTTCATCCTGAGGATCCTGATCCTCATGCCCTTTCTCTCCCATAAAGGGAGGTCCCACCATGGGTACCAACCTGCCCAGGTAGGACTGCACATCATCTCCCACTGAGTCCAAACAAGGCAGCCCAGTTATCAGAATGGGATCCAGAGGCAGGCCACAGAGTCAGAGACAGTCCTTGCTCCAGTTGTCAGGAGACCCACATGGTAACCAAGCTGCATATCTGCCTCATATGTGGAAGGTGTCTAGATCTGGCTCATGCATGCTCTTTGGTCAGTGGTTCAGGCTCTGTGAGCCCTGACAGGCCTAGGACAGTTCACTCTGTAGGTCTTCCTGTCTTTTCCCTGAACCTCTTGGCTCCCTCAATCCTTTCTCCCTCTCTTCTACAGAACTTACCAATCTCTGCCTACTGTTTGGCTGTGGAAATGTAAGTCTATTTCTATCAGCTGCTGGATGAAGCCTTGAAGAAGACAATTACGCTAGGCTCCTTGCTGCAAGCATAGGAGAGTGTCATTAATAGTGTCAGGGTTTGGTTTTCTCCCATGAGGGGAGTCTCAAAGTGGGCCAGTCATTGGTTTGCCATTCGCTCAACCTCTGCTTCATCTTCATTCCTTCACATCTTTTAGTCAGGACACATTTTGGATCAAAGGTTTTGTAGGTAGTTTGGTGTCCCTTTCTGTCGACTGGGAGTCCTACCTGCCTATGAGAGGAAGCCATCTCAGGAACTATATCTCTTGCTGTTAGGAGTCTCATATAGGGTCACTCCCATAAACTCCAGAAGCCTCCCTGTTCCCAGGCCACCGATTAGCCCTGTATCCCATTTTAATATTGTTTTTTTTTTTTTTTGCTTTGATGATATTTAATTTCTTGAGTTCTTTATATATTCTGGATATTACAACTCCACCATTCCAGAACTGGACACAGAGTATCCTATCCAGATTGAAGCACCACAGATACAATTCAAAACAGGCGGGGGAGGGGGCCAAAGATCTGGGTTCAGAAGGAGGCGCCAAGTCTCCAAACCAGAGGGGAGCCCTTAGCAGCAAACCCAGGTCAAAGCTTGGCGCCTCCAGACCAGAGCGGTGCCCCCAGCTGCCATCTCAAACCAGAACACTCAGCCACTGGCACAGAGTGAGGAGCCAAGCCTCCAGACCAGAGGGGCGACCAACCTGTGGTGCTCACAGCTTCTAGCACAGAGCACAGAGCCGGGCACACAGATCCCAAAACAGAGTACAACTAAGGCAAAAACACACACTCTCAAGCCACTGGATCACCATGATCGTCTTGAAGAATACTCCAGAAACCAGAGATTGACAGTTCCAGTCTGAAGTTCAGCCTCAAAGCACAAACAGCGCCTTGATTATATATAAACAAATGGCCAAAGGTCGATGTAAGAACTCACCCAACAAAAATCAGGACACCATGGCCCCACCAGAAAAACCCAAAATCAATGGAGATTTTAATTTAGCAGAGACACAGGAAAATTATGTTAAAGCTATGCTTATGCAGTTATTAGAGCAAC
>JAQQSO010007451.1:0-10622 GCA_028658305.1 Pachyuromys duprasi | reverse complement strand
GGGAGGGAGTGGGAGGGTAGGAGGGATTGAGGGAGGGGGCTACGCCTGGGATTCAAAGTACCTAACCTGTGATTGAGATAAAAATAAATAAATTAAAAAAAAGAAAAAAAAAGAAAATTCATATTATACTGAGATTTATCCAGTTTATACATGAATAAAATAAAAACCTTATGAGTATCAATTATATATTTCTCACACCTATCATTGATTATCTATGTATCAATCATTACCTATTATGTACCTATTTAAATATTTACACAGAGGCTGGTGAGATGGCTCAGCAATAAAGAGCACTGACTGCTCCTCTAGAGGTCCTGAATTCAATTCCCAGCAACCACATGGTAGCTCACAACCATCTATACTGGGATCTGATGTCTCCTTCTGGTGTGCAGGTGTGCATGCAGGTAGAGCACATTAAATAAATAAATGTTTTTTCTTTTATTATTATTATATTTTCATTAATTACATTTTATTCACTTTGTATCCCCCCTGTAGTTCTCTCCCTCTTCCCCTCTCAATCCTTCCCTCCCTCCCCCTTCTCCATGCATGCCAAATCCACTGATAGGGTCTTCCTTTCCTTCCTTCTGATCCTAGTCTATTAGGTCTCATCAGGAGTGGTTGCATTTGTCTTCCTCTGTGGCCTGGTAAGGCTGTTCCCCCCTCAGGGGGAGGTGATTAAAAAGAAGGCCAATCAGTTCATGTCAGAGACAGGCCCTGTTCCCATTACTATGGAATCCACTTGGACACTGAACTGCCATGGGCTACATCTGTGCAGGGGTTCTAGGTTATGACCATGCATGGTACTTGGTTGGAGTATCAGTCTCAGAAAAGACACCTGTGCCCAGAAGTTTTGGTTCTGTTGCTCTCCTTGCAAATAAATGTTTTTTTTTTAACCTTATGGAATCAATAAGTTTGTTTTTTAGAAAAAGACTTACACAGAAACATTAAACATGGAGACTTGAGTATTGTAAAGGTTTTAAATCAACTCATTTTTTTTGTATTTTAACATTCAATTTCTAACCTTAGTCTAATGGAAGGAAGCTGCCTTGTTTTATAGTAAAAATAAAGTTATTGATATAAATGGAAAAACCATCAATGAAACTCTTCTAATATTGTTAAAATAGAAGTAGGAGAATTCATAGAGAAAAACATAAATGTGAATTCAAACAAATTATAAACATCACAAATTATTTTCCAGACAGCAAGTTAAGAGAAAACGTGAAAGCGTATAGACATCATAGTGTTAATGTAAACAATTACCACAAGGAAAACATAGGACCTGAAGCTAAGAGGAAAACAAATAAATAATCCCTAAAATATCTGTGCTGTTATAAGCTTATCACAATGTCAACATCATAAGGACTATGTATGAACTTTAGGAAAAAAGTGTTTCTGTAACCAGAATTGGATTTAAATTAATAACTTTTAGTTAGTGGTTTTGAGATTTGAATATGATAAGTGAGAAATGAATGATGGGATATGAATGAGATTTGAATATGATAATATTGAAAAATTTCACCATTATAATATTGAATTCTCTTTGGTGGAAGAATTTATCAATTTTGTGATGAATTTACCAATTTTTCCCATCAGAATTTCTCTTTCACAATCTAACATCTGTCCTGTGTGCATGCTTCACACCACATTGTGATCTTTCAGTGGTCTCTGCTCCTTCTCGTTACAGCTTTTTTTCCATCTTGAAACTACCTTACTGCTTTCACCTTGCCTCAGCTTACTCAGGTTCAGTTTAAATCATGTTTTGCACCATGACACATCTTCTACCTGAAATGATCCTAAGGCATTTGTTCAGCACTTTCCAGAAGGTTTTGTCACAAAATATAAATACTTGTCATTGCTTACAGCTTGCATTCATTGCCTAATGGCTTCATCAAGGATATATACATTCAGTAGCGATCAGAGTTAGGTTTAAAAAGTAGTTATTAGATAAAGTTTAAGCATTGATTATTGAGAAATCATCAGTTCAAATATATGTGTAGGTGTCTATACACGGATGAGCATGGGTGCATGTGTTTCAAACCCTTAAGAAGATATTGCCTACTCCACACAGGTACTGGACTTGGTCCACTATGCTTTGGTCAGACACTATGTCTTTGGATCCAAGAGAGTCTCTTCTTAGCTCTAATTGATCTTTGGCTGCTCCATTTCAAATCCCCGGAGTTGAACAGTATGAAGACTCCATTTATCATACATTCTTCTATAGATAGTATCTGCTTCTCTAGCTGTTTGCCACAGAGCCACAGCCACTCTACTAAACACTGTTGCTTCATCTGACATCCACTAGTAACAAGCACTTTGGATTTAATGGCTGAAAGGAAGTAACTGTAAGTAGTAAAACTAAAAACAAAGGAAACATCCCTCTCTATTTTTCAGTTCCACATGGTAAATGTTGAGAGTGACTACAATCGTCAGCCTCAGTTCTTTTGACTGTGAGTCTTTCTGTGGGAAGGGAACCAGTGCTGGGGAAGTAAGGCTAATCAAATGTAGTCTTGTTTCAGACATTTATTCTATCTGTAGAAGTCTTTATATAGAGTAGTCTGCAGGTTGATCATCTTCTTCTGCTAAGTGTGTGGGAATGAATGGCAGAGTAGGAGGCTGACTGAACAACCAATTTTTTTTTACATGGTATTAAAATCTCACCACAGAGTGATATAACAAGAGTTATATTCAGAACAGTTGCAGAAGATTTCAATAAAGTTTAATACTACAGTTAATAATCAATATGAAGAGAAGAGGCCAAAAACATAGCTTAATGAGTAAAAATCATTGCTGTGCATACCATGTGACCTGAGATCAATCTATGGAAACCTTGTTAAAAAGTTGGAGGCAGTGACATGCGTCTATAGCCTCAGCATTACTACCATGAGAAGGGAGGTTTAGACAGGTGAACTGGCTGAAAGCTCTGAGCTCAGCTAATCTAGAGTATCGGAGTGACAGTGACAAAGACAGACCCTGTCTTTGGAAAGAGAGAATCAACTCCTCCGCTTTTGCATACAAATGTTAAAAACACTAACAACACATGTATCACCTCTGGCAACTCCTAAACACCACACACACACACAGAATAATAAGTTACAATTAAAAAGAAGCTGTAACGTCTCCTCAAGTACAATGTAAGAACACTGTACAAATGAAGACGATCTATGATTTCCACATTATCACCCCAGACCACTCATTTCTATTCCAGACTGGCACATGGCCCTGAGATTTGTTCTTTCTCTCCCAGAGAACTTTAATCCCAGAAACATCCTTACAGCGGCTTGCTTCAGCTGACTGTTTGTGAGAATCTGAATAAATGCGTGCCAGCAGGGATACATGGATGCAGTTGTCAAACCAGAAATGAATAACAGTTTGTTTTCTGGAATAAATGAGCAGAAAATTTCTATTGAAATACCTATAAAATACAAGACGAAAAGGATGATAAAGGAAATCAGAACTTTCATGGCTTTCACATGAGCTCCTGTGTTGAGGTCTCTGAATTCTGAGTCATGAGACTGCATCTGTCTTCTATGTCTCCAAAGTGAAATTATTAACAAGGAGCATGCAGTTAAGGTCATTGCAAAGAGAGAAATGACTCCAGTATTGATTAAAACATAGTTAATAGTGAATTCCCTTTTCTTCCAGTAGACCTCCCAGGTCCTGTTAACATGCTTCATTTTATCATCTTTAAACACTTTCACAACATGTGAAAAGGAGATTAGCCAGGTTATTAGCAAACACCCTATTAGAAAGACAAAAACTTTATCAGCTCTTCTCTTTAACCAGAGAAATGCATAGTGGGAAAAATTTGCTATTTTCAGGAAATAAAAGATGCTGAGGCTGGTGGCAAACCAGATACTCAGGTGATTCACAGTCATCCATATATAAGTGATGCTTTCACTTAGACTGCTAGACACTTGCATACTTGAATAGAAGAGCTTTGTATATGCATCCAAGGTTATTATCCATATGATAAAAATTCTGGAGGTTGCCAACCCAGTGAGAAGGAAGCCAATCATAGAGAGCTTCTTGTTTTTGGCCCAGTCCATGCAGTTAACAAGTGCAATAAATGTATTCCCTAAAACTCCCAGCACAGCCTCTGTAGTTGCAAGAGAAAAGAGGACGCCTTCTGCTGCGCTCAGCATCTCTGCAGATCCTTATGGTTGCATCTGTTCCAGTTATTGTAAATCTGCTGCAACATGTCCTCTACACTGACTGCTGCATAGAAGATTTTTTCTTCTTTCCTTAAATAATGGCTTCAAAGTGCATCAGGAATATGTTGTGGTGGATTCTGAAGTGTCTTCATAGAGTTCTGTTCACTTGGCCTGTAAGACTTAGATTGTCTACAGAATGTGGGCAGACTAGATGCTTTGCGTAATTTGCTTATAAGAAAATGAGTGTTTCCACATTATGGTTGTTAATTTCCCCTCTGAGACTATTTTGCATGTAATAAGTCTAGTAGTTGAGTAGGAGTGGCAGATATGCACTGTCAGAAGTTAAACAACTGGAACTGTACTGAACTTCATGTTTTAAATATGAAGTCATCATCATGAGTTATGTAAGGTAGAACACACCTGTAGTACCACTCCTTGAGAGGTGAGATTTTGCATCATTTTAGCTGTGAGTTTGAGATCAGCTAGTTAACCCACAGCTCTTTTCTGAAGAAAAGGATTTTTTCTTGTTACATTAAAAATGTAACATAAAAATGTTAACAATAAAAAAAAGAAACATAAAAATGTAACATAAAATGTTGCATAAAATTGTAACATAAAAAATGAAACAAGACTTGCAAGAAGAGTAAGAACTCTTCTTGGTACCCACCACACAGCCTTTGAGCAGTGACCCACTGGTCACTGGAGTGGACAAAGCCACCCAGTGGGTTGCTGCTCTTGTCAGACGGGTCATAGTCAACAGATGCATTGTTCCTGATCAGCTTACCATCCTTGATGAGGTAGCCTTGACCAATCTTGTATATATTCTTGTTAATCTGCTCGCTGATGGTAGTCTTTTCTGTCCAGCCACAGAGAAGGCCACATGGGCAGGGCATCATACTCCAATACTGGAAACCTTACACAGCCTTTTGTGGGCTTTGTGGGGCAGTTTCTTTGTATGCCAATGACTTGTCACCCCTTTGTACACTTTGCTTTTTGTCACCTTGATGACATCAATCATCTCATCCTGTCCAAACACCCGGTTCACAGGAATCTGCTGCTCCAGCCTCTGGTGAGCTCTGGAGAAGACTGACATGAACTTTGCAATACCACCTCCAAGTTTTGCCGTGGTCATTTCCAGAGTGTGGAGGAGAAGAAAGCATTCATGGGACCATTCAAGAAAACACACCCTTCCAGGGAGGAAGGTGCTTAAAACTGAAAGCAATTTGCTCAGCTAGTGGGTTCCCAATAAAAAATTTTCTGGTGGAAAAAAAATGTAACAAGAAAAAAAAATCTAAATCCACATGGACTAAGAATGTAGGAAAACCAAAAAAGGAAAAAATCATCATAATTTCATGGTTTTTAGACATCATCTGGGTGTACAAACAAAAACAAGATACAGACAAAATATAACCACTTTATTCTGAATATTGACTTAATGTTTAACTAAAATGTAAGCTCCTTTGTAGGTGTGGTAAGTTTCAGAATAACAAAAAGTTGTATTTGTGCATAACTGTTGTGCTTAGTGATAGGTTTCATAAAGATATTCTCACTCAAGTACATTATCATTTTAACATTTTCAAACTTCCACCATGGTTCTCTTCTCTTTCCTTTTACTTTTATTTTCTGGACAATAATGTGTGTATATTTATATGTTTACACATGCATTTTATTTATGTAAAATCTAAGTAGTTTGGTTAGGTAGCATTTAATATTTTGAGCTTGTAAAAATAAGACATTGATCTTATGTCGAATATGTGGGTAGATAATAAAGATTACCCCCTTCTGTAGATTAGCTATTTTGTTTGCTGATTTATATAAAGAGAAAGTGTTCAACATTTGTCTTTCTAGTCTGACCTATTTTGTTCCAGTTGTATCTATTTTTCTGCTGATGCCATACTTTACTAATCTCTATGGCCAAACTGACTTCCATTTCCTTTATCTGTTCTCTTTGTGGACACCAAGGCAAATTCTTTAACTTGAAAATGTGAATTGAACACAATGTTCAAGCCACACTGTGGTATACTGACTTGGAATCCTTGGATGTGTAGCCAGTATTGCTGTAGGTAGGTCATATTGTAGTTCTTTTTTTACGTTTTTGGAAACCATCCATACTGATTCCTGTACATGTCCACCAGCAGTGTAGAATAAACCCCTCCCCAGTGCTTTTGTCAGCATTTGTTGTAATTTGTGTTCTTAATTACAGCTGTTCTGACTGGGGTGAGGTGAAATTCCAATGTCATTTTAGTTTGTATTTCCTATAAAGCCATGGATTTTTAACAGTTTGTGAAATATTGATTGGCATTTGTGTTTTTTTTTTTTTGAGAACTGTTTGTTCACCCCATTAGCCCATTTATTGAGTGAGTTGTTCGGTCTGGTGGCGTTTAATATTGTGAATCTGTCATATATTATAAATATTAATCCTGTTTTGGATACGTGGCTAGACAATAAAGATTTCTTCTCATTCTATCTTTTCACTGGAGTAGCTATTTACTTTGCTTAATTTTATAATATAATCAGCAATATATAACCTTTTTGTCTTTCCCTTTCAGGTCAGTATAAGTTTCAGCCTCAATGTTCTATGTCCTAAGATTGTCCTGTTTCCATCAATAAGGTCTTATAAAATTCTAGTGAGTAAACAAGAATAATGGTAACAGGCCATTTTGTTTTAGGGGACCCCCCTCCTTGACCAACAACTTGAAGAACAGTACCTGGCACTGATTTGATGATGTCTCTGGAATTGATCAGCATGAAGAATCATTTTATGAGTATTCTGATCTATTTTTCTATAACATTTTTCTAGCTATTTACCAGAGCTAACACCACTGTTATGACCATACTTCTATAACAAATACTTGATGTATCAATAACTTTGTGGTTTAATGGCTAAAAATAAAGACAACATTGTGAGAAGTTAAACTGTAGACGAAAGTTCTATGTCCCAAATGTCAAGATTGATTGTAACTGTCTGTCTTGGTTTTCTTTTCTTTGGGTCTTCTGGGGAAAGGGTGTCAGTGGTTTCAGAAAGCTAAAAGAATCACAATGAAGTGTTGTTTGGATGTTAGGTTCACCAAGAAGCCTTTCTTTACACACGGAGGTCTATGGTTGACATTTTCCCTCTGTCAAATGTATAGGAAGAGGTTAAAGAGTCAGGAGACTGACTGAACAAATGAACCAGTGCACAGATTTAAAAGCCCACCAGGGAGTCTGATTCCTTGAGAGACACTCACAGAGTCCAGAAGATTCCAACAGTGTTTGATAATGGTGCTGAATCAATAAACGAACATCATACAAATGAAAGTATCTTCAGGGATTTTTTCCCCCACTTACTATTCCAGATGGTTCATTTCTTGTCCAGACTGTCATGTGGCTCTGAGATAGTTTCCTTTTTCAGAGCACTTTAATTGTTGCAATACCTTTACAGAAACTTGCCTCAGTCTACTGTTGGCTAAAATTAGGATAAATGAGTGACAGCAGGGATAGGTGAATGTAATTGTCAAACCAATCGTGAATAAGAGGTTACGTTCTGGGATTAACAGACATATTGCATTGATGGCAATACCAATGAAATGCAACATAAAAAGGATAATAAAAGACAGTAAAACCTTTACTGCTTTCACATGAACTTCTTTGTTAAGATCTCTGAATCCTGATCCATTCAATTGCATCTGCTTGTTGTGTCTCCAAAGCGACATGATTAATAAAAGACATACAGTTAACATTATCATAAAGAATAAAAATATTCCCATATTGGAGAAAACATAGTTAATGACTAACTTACTTTTCTTCAAGTGGATATTCCAGGATATGTTCATAAACAGCATGTTACTATCTTTAAACATCTTCATAACCACTGAGGAAGAAAACAAACACGATAAGAGCAAGCACCCAGCCAGGGAGAGAAAAACTATATTAATTCTTCGTTTTAACCAGAAAAGTATATAGTGGGGAAAATTTACTATCTTCAAGAAATAGAAAATACTGAGGTTGGTGGCAAACCACACGTTCAATTGACTGATAACTATCCATAGATAACTGATATGTTCCATAGGAGACAGCAACTGTGGAGAGAATATCTTTATGTATGCTTCTGTGATTAACATCCACACAAGGCAAATTCTGGAAATCGCCAAGCCAGTGAGAATGAAGGCCATCTTAGAGAGCTTCTTGTTCCGGGTATAGTCCATGAAGTTCACAAATGCAATGAACGTGTTCCCTAAAATGCCCAGTACAGCCTCACTAGTTGCAATGGAAAGGAGGACACCTTCCACTGCACCCAGCATCTCTGTGGATCTTTAAAATGGCTTCTACTGCAGTAGGATTATCCACTGTAGAATGTCCAATTTATTGGCTGCTCAAAAAAGGAGTGACTTTATCTTCTTTCCTTAAAGACTTAAATATAGCTCGAAAATTGTTTGTGGTAGACTGCAATGTCTTCACAAAGTTCCCTCCAGTTGCTCCTCTAAGTCTAAGCTTGTCTACAGGATTCGGCAGATTGTCTTCTTGAAATTTGTTAATAGGCAAATAAAGTTTGTGTTTCATGTGTTTTACTTGTCCCTGTGAGACTATTTTGCATTGGAAAAAGTGTCAGGTTGTAAGGCCCATGGTCTGAATGCAGGAAAGGAGGAAGGTCCCTGAGAGGTTGAGATGTGGTGTGAGGAATGGCAGACTGAACAGAAATACTCTGTTCCCTCTGGGTGAAGGCTTTAGGGCCAGCAGGAAACCAAGCAGGTTCTGGGAGCACACACAGGTGGGCAGCATGCCTGCTATACAGAAGTAGGTACACACAAGCCCAAAGACACACACTTAACGGTGGCAGCAAGGCAAAGGTGAGTCAACCAGAGAGAAAAAGGAACTTCCAACTCCAAAGCTTTTTTCTTCTTTCTGAACTCAGGGAGGTTTCTCAGCAGAGCTGCTCATCCAGCTATATGAATGGAACCTGTTTCTCTTACCTGCTCCTGCCACATTACTATCACTATCTGGGCTGCTGGTTGAGCTTCCTCATGCACATGCATGTGAGATGAAGCAAAGTGAGGAGTAGAGAGAAATATTGATGCTTGTGACAGTTTCTGCCACAGAGATCCATCCATCCTTGTTGGACCTTGTCTGTGATCAATAGACCACATGGTTGTCAGGGTTCTGTAGATACCCCGCTCTATAGCATTAGGCTTGAGTATTTTGGGATGTGTTGAAAATAGGTACTGGATACAGGCTGTTAAATGAAAACTATTGGAATGGAACATGTTAGGGTTGATTCCATTCTTGCTTACACATAGGACCAATGGTTGTTTTATATATTAACCAGTTGTAATTTTGTTTTTGGCTTTCAGGAATCTGGAAGGATGATAGAGTTGAGTCCTGAATTTTTTTCTGCTCTAGTCTGAGAAGCACATAGATAGAGGTATAGCATAGATGCTCTTCCTTCAATTGACACCTCAAAGGAGACAAGAGTGGGCTCTGAGCACATGGGTTCCCAGCAGCAGTTATCCCAGGGACTTTAGCTGCTGAACAGGTCTGTGGTGAGACCATGGTTACAACAGTGACATTATACTTTCCCTTGAACGAATGGAGGGCAGAGAACAGGAAGGGCTGGAGATGACAGAGAGATGCTCACAGGAAATGACTTGAGCTGTTCCTTTCTGTTGGGTATCTTTAGAATCCACTACTGAGCTGTTAGTATCCATTAGCAAATACCCACCAGCATCAACTAGTTATCTACTATGTCTAACCAAATGTAACCAAGTAGACTCAGTTACCTTCCAGAAGCAAACAATAATGACCCTGTTGCTGACTGGCAACTCCCACAACCAGGGCCAGCTCTAATGTGCTTCCTGGGCAATATCTAGGGCTCCACTCTACCAAGTATCACAGTTGGCTGGGCTCAGCTCTCCTGCACTCAGTTTTCCAGGGCCAGCTCTCCTGTGATTCCCAGATGAGGGGTGAGGCCTGATCTGCACAGCCCTCTGATATTAATATGTCTCCAGGCGACAGCCCAGTCCAGGGACATCTACTTGGTCTTTGATAGTAACAGACTCTGCTGCTGCATGACCATGGGCCCAGACATGGGCCCCATAGGCAGCACAGGCCAGGGTCCCACCATGGTCCCAGGTGGCATCACGGCTACTCACATCAGGCTGTTATTCACTATCCTCCAGTTCTGCCTCTCTTCAATATGCTCATGTCCTTCTGTTTAAAGGTATTTTATAAGCCTGTCACTGCTGCTCTCTTCATAGCATTGCTAATAAAACTGAGTCTCTGAGAGATTTAACTGTTTTATAAGAGTTCAGAGTCAGAAAAAATGAAATTAAATCAAGCTTAAAAAAAAACCACATTTCTTTAAGTGTTTTTCTGCCATTCTATAATCCTCTACAGTCAGCTCTCTTTTTAGCTCCATACCCCATTTTTTAATTGGATTATTTGGTTTCTTGCTTTTGAACTTCTTGAGTTCTTTATATATACTGGATATTAGCCCTC
>JAQQSO010007450.1:0-10623 GCA_028658305.1 Pachyuromys duprasi | reverse complement strand
ATCAACAAATCAAATAATCCAATTTAAAAAACAGAGTACAGAGATACACAGAAAATTCTCAACAGAGGAATCGTGGATGACAGAAAAGCCCTTTTATTGTGGGTATCCTCTCAGGGAAACTGGCCTGTTTCTGACATGGACTCTGTTGCCTGCTCTTTGATCACTTACCCCTAGTGAGGAGGGACAGATTCAGGACACAGATGAGGAAGATTCAGGCAGTCCTGTTGAGACTTGATATGCTGGGTCAGATGATAGAGGAGGAAGGCTCTCCTCTTCTGAAAAATAGGGGAGGAGAATAAGCGGGAATAGGGAGGAAAGATGGGACTGGGAAGAGATGAAGGAGGTGGCTACAATCAGTATGTAAAGTGAATAAATTAAAAAAATAAATTTAAATTTAAAAAGTGCTCAATGGCTTTAGTCATCAGGAAAATTCAAATCAAAATGACTCTGAGATTCCATCTCATATTAGTCAGAATGACTATGATCAAAATCTAAGTGACAGCACATACTGGCCCAGATGTGGAGAAAGATGTACACTCACGTAGTGTTAGAGGGAGTGCACACTTGTAAAACCACTGTAGAAATAAATCTGGAAGTTTCTCAGAAAATTGTGAGGAATGTCTTTATCATTCCTGTGCTAAACACTTAAAGGCCAAAAGATGTTCCACCATACCACAAGAACAATTTCTCAACTATGCTTATAGTAGCTTTATTTGTAATAGTCAGAAACTGGAAACAACCTGTCTCTTAACCAAAGAATGGATAAAGAAAGTGTGGTACATTTACGCAATAGAAGACGACTCAGCAATTATAAAGAAGGGAATCATGAAAATTTCAGGCAAATGTATGAAACTAGAAAAGCTCATACTGATTGAGGTATCCCAGACCAAGAAACACATGCATGTAGGTACTCATTTGTAAGTGGATATTAGCCATAAAGTACAGGATAACCATGCTACAATTCACAGACCCAAAGAAGCCAAAGAGGGCCTAAGGGAGGTTCCTTGAATCTCACTCACAAAAAGAAATATAGTAGAAATCTGAAGTCAGTGGATTGAGGGAACTGAATGAGGACATGGGTGGGGAGGGTGACTGGGGTGGGAATCAGGTTATAGAGAGAAGAAGTGGGAAGGGAGGACTGGAAGACAGAATGGAAATCAGTGGGGGACATCTCTTGGACAGGAACGTTCCCTGGTGTCTATGTGAGTGACCCTAGATGAAACTCCTAGCAGCCTTGGTGGTTAAGAGGTCTTTAGTCAAGTTGGACTTCCAGTGAAGGGATGGGATACCAAGACACCATAAACTCTTTGACCCCAAATTTGTCTTGCCTACAAGAAGTATAGGGATAAAGATGAAACAGAGATTGAAGGGATGTAAAACCAATGACTGGCCCAATTTCAGACACACTCCATGGGAGGCAACAAGAGCCTAGCATAATTGTCTTCTGAGAGCCTTTGTCCAGAAGCTGATGGAAACAAATGAAGAGACTCACAGCCAAACAATAGGCTGAGCTCAGGGAGTCTCCTAGAAGAAGGGAGGGGGTAAGGATAGCAGAGTTTGGAGACTCAAGGTCACAGCAAGAAGCTATTCAGAGTAAAATAACCTGGGCCCATAGTTGCTCACAGAGACTGAACCACCAATCAAAGAACATGCATGGGCTGGACCTAGACCCCCTACACATATATAGCAGGTGTACAGCTTGGTCAAAATGTAGATTCCCTAAAAATAGAAATAGGAGCTACCTCTGACTCTGTAGCCTGCCTTTCGATCCCATTTCTCTAGTTGATTTGCCTTGTCAGGCCTCAATAGGAGAGGATGCCTTCACTCTTGCTGCAACTTGAGATGCCAGAGGGGGTTGGAACTCCTTGGGGGCCTCACCTTCTCTGAGAAGGAAAGGGGGGTCATGGGTGGAGGGGCCTGGGAGAAAAGGAGGGAGTTGTCTGAAGTCAGACTGTAAAGTGATTATTTATGTATATATACATACACACACATATATAAAGAATATGTATTATATATTATAATAGATCATATGTGTGTGTGTATGTGTGTGTGTGTAAACAACTGATCAGTCCTTATAATGTTACCTGCATGTAAAGGATTTTAGGGCTGACAACTTGAAAAAGAAATAAATTGTGTTTTTTAAGGAGCACTGGCTTTGAAATTATAAATTACATTAGCAAAACTAGAAATAGAAAGCATGGATGATCATGCATGCAATATTTTTATTAATGTTTGGTAACTCACGCATGACTGGTTGATATCTCCATTCCTAAGTATGCAACAGACAAGATATGATGAAAATAATGGTATGCATTTGGTCATCATCTGTCAGTCTTTTCAACAAATGTGGGAAGAAAAGAAAGCACTTTAAATCTTACCCTGGTTCTTTTAGGAATAAAAAATAATTTTAGAGCTAAAAAATATTAACAGTAATGTTATTCTTGTTAAAAGAAAGGGAGAAAACACTGAGTCCCATCCCTAGACAAAGAACTACAGGTAACTGTAGATGCAATAGAAATAATTGTTGTCCTAAGGAAAGAATACCCCAACTGGATTTCCAAAACCAAGTTTTCAGCCCTAAAATCCTTTACATGGAGGTAACATTATACAGATTGATCAGTTGTTTACATCTATATATATAATATATGTTTATATATAATACATATTCTTTATACATATGTGTGTATACATATAAATATACATATGTCCTGAATATATATCAAATCAAAAGGAAGCCACATATTTGAGAAAGAATAGGTGGTTATGCATGGGAGCAGTTGTTGAAAGGATGGGGAAATGATACAATTATTATATTTACAAAAAATAAAATGTATTATGAAAGTAAGTACTATATTGCATGTGATTTATTTTTTCCTTAAGACAGTACAATGTAAGAATAGAGGAGGAAAATCAAATTATAAGTAGTTGCAGAGAAATGGAAGCAACATTTTTCAGCAAAATGATTTCAGTTTTATCTTGATATTGCTCTGGTTGCATATCCATAGTTTATTAAGACTTTGATCAAAGGCGGAAAATAACCTTGAGGTAGAAAATAACATTTATCTGTGTCACTATCACAATTTCCTTTCAATCCAGATGAAAGGAAAATTCAGGTAAGAAACACATACATTAAGGGAGATAAACTCACCTTTGCCCACTGACAGTGGACAATGGAGGGACACCAGAGTGGTCCACTCTGTATAGACTTATCACAGGGGACCTGGGATAATTTACAGTCCCTGTGTATTTCAAACATTTTCTTTGCTGAGTTGTAATTTATTTTTGTATTCTCACAGCTTTCATTGAAGTTTGCTATGGAGTTAGAGCTGGGACTAGAATTTTGAGGAATTCTAAAGTCTGTGTTTTGGATGAAAATCCGTGGACAAACTGAGGTTAAGCTGAGAAAGCAAATGCCCTTAGGCTGGCTATACTGTTCATAAGAGAAGTACTGAAATATCTGAACTAATACAAATTCTAGGAATTTCTTGTTTACATATTCATTTTTTTCTTTCATAAACATATAAACTTATTCTTTGTATCAACTAAGCTGTCTTCTTTGGTTTGTGGTACAGTGGAGAACTCACAGGAACAGGAACAGAAAAACATATGCGTAGGAAATTAAGTCCCTTAAAATCTGCCTTTCTTTTTTTAATGTAATTTATTTATTTTTATATTAATCACAGGTTAGGTACTTTGTATCCCAGTTGTTGCCCCCTTCCTCATTCCCTCCCACTTTCCCCATCCCTCCCTCATCTCCTCCCTACCCTGTCCAAGTCCACTGATAGGGGAGGACCTCCTCCCCTTCCATCTGACCCTAGCTTATCTTGCCTCTTCAGGGCTGGCTGCAATGTTCTCTTCTGGGATCTAGCTAGGCTGTTCCTCCTGGGTGTGTGTGTGGGAGGGTCGAAGAACAGCTCTTTGCACAAAGGAACTCAGAAGCGCTTTTTTTTTTTTCTTGAAAAAGAAAAGAGAAAAACTAGAAGTAACACAGAAAAAGAAAATCAATCTCAGGCATAAACAATGGAACTGCACATTTTTGGGATACAATACATCTAATGAATGACTCCTTTTGAGAAATGTAGTCTCCAAAATCAAACAAACAACAACAACAACAAAAAAAAAAACCCAAACAAATACAATATAGACTGTCTCAATATGGCATTAAGAAAAGAAGCATGTGTCTTAAGAAAGATGTTTCTTGTACTTTTACTAGCATATTGGTGTATTATTGTTCTGTATTATTACAAATACAATGTGTGCCATTTCTTGTCTGAAACACTGGAATTGAAAGCACAAATAAAATGGCATGATTATTCAAAAAAAGAAACTTATTCTTTTATATCAGTATGCTTATATGTTATTTTTTATGTAACATTACCATCCTAGCACTGTAATTTGAATTATGTCTTCTTAGGTTTTGAGAAAGCATATGCCAGAGTTCTGGCTCTCTTTTCCAAAGAATCATTATAACACCTGATTTACATTTTCGTTTCTGATAATACAATTATATACATTTTCTCTTGGTACTCTAAGGAAAAATTCACATACTGTATTTATGCTTATAACCACAAATATTCTTTGATAATATTTTGTTGTTTAATAAAAAGGTCAATTTTACCTTATATCCATTCATTTGGATATTTCTCTTTTGTTGCTTCAAGATACCAATAATAACATATCCTGTTGAATTTTTAAAAAACATGACTTATTACTGTATTTGTGTTTTCTCAATTAATTCAGGGAAAAGTTAGCTAAATAGTGTTAGAAGAAATTGTCAAAGGTTCGTCTCCACTGAATTGTTAATCTACATAGGGGAGGTGTTAATCAGAATTGTATCCAGTCAGTTGCAAAGTTTAACTTCTGCTGGAAGCCATGAAAATAATTTAAATTAAATAATTGAACTTGAACTCACTGTTTGCTCTTTAGACTTTCATGTTGAAAGCACAAAATATTTATTTAAGAATGTTAGTAAGTTATCAAAATGCAAAGCATAAATATGATATTTAAGTAGAAAAGGTCAAATTTACAAAAAAAATTGTAGTCTCAAAATCTTGAAATGTCAAGGTAATATAGAAAGCTATGAAGTAATTTTGCAAACTTGGTGTTTGATTGATTGATTGAAACTATTTCTAAGGAACTGCCACGCAAATGCAAAGCAGCACACTTGGAGGAAGCTCCATGTGAAAGGCATAGCTGACAAGTTTTCTGTAGAGAGGAAGTTGGAGTGTTCGCTAAAGGTGTGGATTTTCACAGTAAAGGCTACCTAGTTAATTTTGTGTTTGGGGAATAATGTGGTTTCTACAGAATTTTTAATAGAAAGTTCACACTATGAACATTTGTGAAAAACGTCTAGAGTATGTCAATCTTTTCAAAGTAAAAATAGCTTTAAAGAGGATTAGGCTGGCTGTACAGGGTGTGATTTTTTTTTAAAGGAGAAGGTAGACATGTATCAAAGTGATCTTTGATATACTTTCTTTTTAAAAATAGGTATTCAAAGAAAATAAAAATTCAAGCAAATCTTTTGAACACTTAATTATTAAAATATTTTGTAAAACTAAGAAAAATATTTGGGTGATGGGGCTATGTATGTGTATGAATGTATGTATGGAGAGAGAGAGTTAAAATGGAGAAATAGAGTAGCCCTATACCAAGGCCACAATGTCGGTACTAGATAAGAGGCTAACAAATAAAACTCTAGTGCTTCAATGTCAACAATGGTAACTTTCTTGAGCTGTTTGTCAGTGACATCCCATAGAACTCCAAAGTTACAAACTATTACCATTCATTTTCCTGCACCACTTGTCAGAATATCCTATTGTTTAAATCACCACACAGAACATAGAAAAACAAACCTTTACTGATTTGGAAGCTTCATCCATATTACTCACTTAACAGGGCTGGAAAGAACTATTTATGCTATAAAAGGAGAAAAGTAATCATCTAACAGCAACATCTGTAAACATGACATTTACAACAAAGACTGCCCTGGCAAGACATTCCCACTGATGCATTTAGTCACAGAAAAAACTAACCACTTTCTTATTGGATTTATATCTCACTCTTCAAAATGGAAACCATACCTGACAAAATTTCCAAAAATAGAACCATAGCTATACAGGCCATAGGCCTTAGTGGAGTACTTATTAATATGATTTGCTTAATGTCCAAAGTTTAAACCAACCCCCTGATGACTTATCAAAATAGTCATAGTTCAATGCCTCTCTTAACTCTCACCTGAGAAGCTTATATCTTCAATAGATGTTGATTACTGATACACAGTTGGTTCAGAGAACAAGACACTGTGGAATACTCAGTCCTAGATACACATATTTCAACCATTCCCCCAAAACTTAAGGATCACTTTGGAAAAGAGGTTGGAAAATACCTGAATCAGTGCATGATTATGCAGAACAGAAACAGTATCTTCTGGACATGGCAGGGAAGTTGTACACATGAACTCACAGTGCTTACAACATCATACACAAAACCGGTACAGCTGTAATCAGATGATCCCTTGGTGAAGAGATTGGAATTGGTTATGAAATCCCACCTCGAGCCATAGAATGATTAGCAATTGTTATCTGCTGATAGGAGATAGCTTTTTGTTAGAGTATAGACCTTGATATGTCAACCATGTTGCACTGGAAAATTACATGTACAAGAATAATTAGACAACACTAATTGGTCTTCACGGGTTTAAATATAGTTGTTGTTGATTTTTAATCTCTCTCTCTTTCTCTTTCTTGCTCTCTCACAATCTATGTTATAATACATATATATTCCTAAAAATAAAAATACAAGTTGCTTAGTCTGTAAAATGCTGCATGTATATATTTTTTTCAGTACTAAATATTTGGTATGTGGTAACCACGTTTTTCACCTTCCCTGGGTAAGACACTTTCTCAAACTTTCAGAACTGTTTGTAGGTCTCTGTGTAAATTGGAGGCTTAATGGGCTTTCTCCCATCAAGTTAGCATGTTTCTTGTCCTTTTTCAGCTCAGGTGTAGGCAGTAATGTTGAAGAGAAAGCATGGGTGTAGTTATTGACATTCCTAGGAAAAATAAACTTCTTGTTCCTCTAGCTTTCACAGTCTTTCAATATGAGCCTAAAGTACAGAAGTTATTATGTTGAATTATCTGTTGGGACACGGACTCTAAGCTCTGCATTTTGACTGTTTTATTTTGTTTTTTTTTAATTTTATGTAATGGTTTTATTTGTTGTAAAACTGAATTTCCTTAAATAAGGGTGAGGAATAAGCTTATCTTGATGTATAAGTGCAAATATTTAAAGAACAGTTAGGACTTGCATTGCTTTAGTACAGTGGCAGTTGCAGATTCTCCTTCCAGATCCATAAGCTAAGTAGTCCTGTATAACTGGCTAGAATTTCAGTTTCAGGCATGATTTTTCTCTTGTTGAATGGTCTTAAGTCCAATCAGGGAAATGTTAGTTTTGCCTTTCCTACAACACTTTTAAGGTTATTGTGCCATATTTTCATTGTTGCTTCAAATACATCATATTTTGATAGTACTGTTGGTTGCTTACCTCAAAATTTGTTGGATAGGGAAAGGGGATTACATATTGGAAGAGTTGGAAGAGAAGAATAAATATGATAATAACATATATGACATCCTCAAAGAGCTATTAATTAAAAAAAAAGTTTCTTTGATAAATTTTTGTCCTGTGTAATATTTCTTGGATTTTACTTTTAAATGTTCTTCCTTTTTAATATTGTTGCTTCTTGTTGAGCAGGCTTTAATAAGAACTAAGCTTTAATTTAATACAAAATATGGTATGGTATGACTTTGAATATCTAGTTCTCAGGACTACATGTGTAAATGTATCTTTTTTAATTAAATGTTTATTTTTTAATAATAGTTACAGTTTATTAACTTTGTATCCCAGCTGTATCCTGCTCCCTTATTCCCTCCCAACCCCTCTCTCCTTCTTACCTCTTTCCAAGTCCACTGCTAGGGGAGATCCTCCTCTCCTCCCTTCTGACCCTAGCTTATAAGGTATCTTCAGGCCTGGCTACAAAGTCTTCCTCTGTGGCCTAGCAGGGCTGCTCCTCCCTTGGGTGTGGGACTCGGGGGGGGTGGTGAGGTCAAAGAGCCAGCCATTGAGTTTATATCAGAAATAGTCTCTGGTCTCCTTACGAGGGAACCCACTTGGATACTGAGCTACCATGGGCTACATCTGAGCAGTTGTTTTGGTGGGTACTAGACCCATAAGATAGGATAAACATACTGAACTCTGTACACCTAAAGAAGATAAACAAGAAAGAGGACCCTGGGTAAGATGATCAACCCTCACTTAGGAAGACAAATGGTATGGACATTGGTTGTAGGAGAAAACAAGCAACAGGACAGGAGCCTACCACTGAGGGCCTCTGAAAGTCTCTACCTAGCAATGCATCAAAGCAGATACTGAGACTCATAACCAAACCTTCGGCAGAGTACAGAGAATCATATGAAAGAAGGGGAAGTTAGTATGACCTGGTGAGGACAGGAGCTCCACAAGGACCAAATATATCTGGCCACAGGGTTCTTTTGTGAGACTATATCGCCAACCAAGGACCATGTATGGGTATAACCCCTGTCTGGATGGAAATGTATCTTTTATTCATCAGTTGTAATTGTCATCTCAGAGGCTTAATGCTGAATAAGCTCATCCTTTCTGTACCTTTCTGAACTCTTGCTCAGAACCATTTTAACACTACTGTTCTTGCCCAAACTCCCCTGCAAGCAGACTGATTCGATTTGGCTTCTCTCAGCATCTCACTGGAGTGCTCTGCTTTGAAAAGCTTCCGCTGAACTCCAGGAGCAGAACTGCACTGAACTGAACTCCATTGCACTCACTCCCAACTTGTTTTTCAACCCAACTCCACTATACTCAACTGCTGAAAGTGACTGAACTTAAATGACAGAATTAAATTCAATTGTGCCTCCTGCCTCTCTCTGGGCTCAATTAAATTGTTTCTCTTGCCTGTTCTGTTCTCCTGAGAGTTGCATATGTACTATTCTCTCAAATCTTTCTTTGATTTATTACTTTGTCTGTCCCTCAATTAGAAGTCATCCTTTGGGATCAAAGGTTGTATTAAAGGTATGTCTGTATTCCAGCATGAAGGATTAAATGTGTGTGATGTGTTTGCATTTCAGCTGGATCACAAAGATCTAGAAGGCCATTGCATATAATTAGAGTGGCCATTTTGCTGGAATAAAATTCTTCTACACTAGCATGTTGAGATTAAACTATGCCCCACCACTCTTTTAAATATCCCAGTTTTATTAGATGCTGGCATATAAACAAGGATTTCACAGAATATATGTAAAAACTCTGCAAAAAGAGCTACATCTCTAGCCACCATTTAAAAATATAGTTTATAGCAAGTTTTATGTACTTTAGAACACTAACTAGTAGACATTATTGTTTTTATTTTTTATCATAATGTTTTTATCATATTTGGATTAATTTTTGTATATACTGTAATGCTTTCATTTACTTCACCATTTTGCAAATATTTTTATCTATTCTCATACAATTTAAATTCACAAATGTTTTTAAGATTCCAAAATTTTCTTTTTCAGGCTTTTTTAATGAAAAAAATTCATACTGTATATTTTGATCATGTTTCCTCCCCATACTAATTCTTGCCAGATCCTCCTTACCTCCCTATTCACTCAATTATGTTGTTTGACTCTCTTATATTTAAATCATACACACACACTCACACTGAGAGAGAGAAAGAAAAAAAAAACCCTGTAAAATCACACAACAGCAACCAAACAGGCAAAGAATAATAGTAAAAATTATAAAAATCACCAAAATGAAACTAAAATTCCCTCAAATTCCATTGACTTCATTTAGTGTTGTCCAACTACTGGGCACGGAGCCTTCCCTGGAGTTTGTTAATCTACTCCATTAAAGAAAAGCAGTTTTCTTTTTCCCAGACTGTTTTTATTACAGAAAGCTTTCTGGTTAGGGATTACAACCCATTGTCCAGTTGCCCCTCACAGAGCTACAATCCCATTGATCTTGAACTTGTACAGGCTCTGTGCTTCCTGCCCCAGTCTCTGTGAGTTCATATTTGTATCAATCTTGTTGTGTGTAAAAGATACCGTTTCCATGGAGTTGATAAGTTTGGGGTACATACTCAAAAGATTCTCCATCCTACCATCCATATTCATTTATTCTCACTTCATGATAGCTAAAAAATTATGTAGAGCCTACATGTACACCACCAGGTAAATGGCTAATGAAAATGGGATTCACTTATTTATTTGTCAAAAAATACATTGTGGCTGAGTTGATGTCCCAGTCCCTTTATTGGAAGTCATATCCCCCATGGTGAGGAGTCCTAACTAGAGTCACCATCATGGATTCCTGGCGGTTGACAATGTCCTATGTTTCTAGCTCATCCCAGAGATGCCTTCCCAACAACAGAGTTGAGCAAGTGTCCTTGTGGTATGCATGGTAGAATACCTTTTGTGTGTACCCAGGAGTAGTATTGTTGAATACTGAGGTAGAACTATTCCCAATTTTCTGAGAAATCACCAAATTGATTTCAAAAGTGGTTGTATAAGTTTGCAATTTCACCAGCAATGGAGGAGTGCTCCCATTGCTCCA
>JAQQSO010007449.1:0-10624 GCA_028658305.1 Pachyuromys duprasi | reverse complement strand
GGGAGTTCTGCTCACCTGGCAATCACGGGTGCTGGCGTTTTAGGTCCCAGAGTTCAGTCTCCTGGTCGCTGCGTTGTTTCTGTTGTCCTACTCCTCAGACACAGTGTCCTCTAGTGGCAGCCATCTTGGACATTCTCCAGAAACTTTTAATTAATGAAGATTATTTTATTTAATTTAAAAAGTACTGCAACATGGGCCTTTTTTATTACAAAATGTTGTCATTTAGGCAGACGTATCAACAATGTTTATAATCTTCATAGTTAACTTAGTACACACAATACTTTATCATGAAGCACGTTCTAATAACTTGGAAGTCTGCTTATAAAATTTCTTCCCTAGAAGTTAACTTTTTAAGGGTACAGATCAAACATCTTTTTAGGCTTGGAGTTAAAGAGAGTACACCAGCTTCTGTCATTTTAGGTTTGTCTGCAGACTTTATGTTTTCATGTACTGTGGAAACTAGCACAGGTCTAGAATCAGAGTGAGACGGATCATCATCCCAGGCCACTTCACAACAGGTGCTCACCACCAAGAAAGGTAAACTACCTTCCAACACCTCAGCTGCCAGTGTAACGAACAGCACCCCAGTGTCCTTCACAGCTAATGACTAAATGATTAACAACTGCAAAGTGCTTCACACGCCCCTTAGCACAGAAAGTGTTAAATAAAGTTAACTAGCTTTCATACTGTGCGTTTTGTTTTTGCCTGTCTTCAACACATGGTGGGGCACGCACAGGGTCAGGGGTAGGGATAGCGGTAGTCGTCAGGGGTGGTGGAATTGCCTTTACTAGCAACTCCATTATTTCTGTACAGGGTCATGGCCTTTTGTGCACTGATTTTCTCTCAGCATTCTAAGAGGGAATCCCATTTGTTATGAAGTACTGGCCCTTTGCCAGGTCTCAGTGACATGAGTTCTAAGCTTACATAGAACAGAGATGTGATCATATACTAACCTGTGTCGTCCCGGCACTCCACACAATTGTTTCCTACATGCATTTCTCATCCTTTCTGGTAGTATTTTAGTATTTCTATGGTTGGTGAAGAGGTTTTAGGGACCCTCAACTGCATCAAGTAGGTGGTGCCTGCTTTGAGAGTTGTGAAATCCCTTAGACATGCAAACAGATGCAGTTGGTGGGGCTTGTCTTGAGAGGACAAAAGGAGTCCACGTTCATGTTAATAAGAGATAGCACTCGGATGTAATTACAGAGCTAGCCAGTCACAAATCCGGACACCTGCCTTCACAGATGCCATCGACAGTACCTGTGTTTCACATGTGGGAAAACCATCATTTTAGTGCATCAGGTGTTGTTCTGATAATTTATAAAAAAGCAGGAATTCATTTTTCTTTACTAGTAGTTCTGGAAGGTAGAAAGTCTGAGACAGAACACTACTGGTTTCCATTTGGGGAGAACTGCTTGCTTTCAAGGGCGTCTTACTTCTCTCTGTAGCTGGGAGCACCAAGCCTTCACAGGCAGGAAGTGGGAGTACAAATTGTCTGCATTCATATAAATTAGAATTTCCTTCACGTGGGGAAGACACTGAGGATTTCTTAGGTCTCTCCTTCTTAACGCTTTCAACCCAGCAACGCCCGGATCTCAAGGCAACCACGTCAGTGCAGGATGTGGTTTAGAAAGCACAGGCAGCATTGGCAGCGGTGGGTCCCCCATCCAAGAATGCTCAATCTTCCTGAAATGTCAAAGTCAGGTCTGTGTGAAGACTGATCTGTTGGCCATCATAGTGAGGCATGTGAGTTTGGAATGCTCCTTAACGTTTCTCATTGTTTATGTTCGTGTGTCTGGGTGCTTGACCTGCATGTGTATCTGTGCACCATATACATGCAGTGCCTCCAGAGGCCAGACGTGGGCATTGGATCCCCTGGAACTGCAATTAAGGATGGTTGTGAGCTGCCATGTAAGCACTGGGAATTGAACCTTAGCCCTCTGTAAAAGCAGCGAATGTGCTGAAGAGCTGAGCTATCTCTACAGCCCCATCTTTGTTCTTAATACAGCTATGGAGCAACTGCTGAGAATCAGAACCATTTTGGCTATTGAAGTTCAGAGTAGAAGAGGGTACTTCTCACTAGTGAAAATCTGCTACAACAAATTTCTAAAACATTAGATGTACTTTATTATCGAGACTAGCACAATGCTGTCATCTATATCTAAATCCACACACCCACTTTGCTGTCCTTGGAAAAAGGTTTAATTCAAAGAGTTGAACAAAGTAGAGCCAAATCTAACCAGCTACGTTTTTACAAGCAATATTTTGTGGGAACACATTCCTGCCAATTCACTAATTTACTGTCTATGGCTTATTTTTCTCTACAAGAGCACAGCTGAGTAATTGCAACAAAGACCATATGGCCAGCTCAATTTAAAATATTTACTAACTGGTTCTTCCTGGAAAATGTTGACAGGGTTCTAGTCTCACACGCTCTAATATTACAGTAATCTGACATCAAGACTGATCTTGAATGTGCCATTGATAATGATCTGTATTATTATTCTGCTTTTTAAAAAAAAGCATGTTGTTTCCACATTGGGAAGATAGATTATCTTTGATTATTAATCACACTCCATTTCCTAATTATATTATGCTCATGCTGTAAAGAATGATTTTCCTTTAGCTACTTTTAATCTATTTCGTTTCATCACCATTATCACAATAAGATAAAATGAAAGCAGTGGACAAATGTTTCACATAAGTTTAGATAAATGTGCCCAGTGAATATGGTTTAACATAATAATTAATGGTTACAAGCCACCCTGGATGAAAACAAGTTGTGGTAGTCCACAAATGGTTTATATTCTTTGCCATTCTTTCCAGCATTTTTAAAATCAGAGATTTGAATAGAAACAAAAGGCATGTTTACCCTATTTGTGTCTGGCACAAAGCTGTGGAGACAAGAGTCGCCATATTGGATGACAGAAATGGTACTCAGGAAGATTACTAAAAGTTTGAAAGATGGGCCAAAACTAACAAAATGAAACATAACAGAGCTAAATATAAATTCCTGTGTTTCGGTTAGAAAAATTGAACCACGAATAAACAAATACAGCAGAGTTCAATAGAATTAAAAGGTGGTCACGTTTTAGGGTTAACTACAAGCACAATTATGAGCCAACCTTTTGATGTGCATATGAGGAATGCTTATAGAATCTTGGCACGCGTTTTAATATAATTCTGCATGTTAGCCATATGAAGGTGGCTGGCTGTGCTGTATGCTGAATTGGTCACGATCCATATGTAATGATGCTTTTACTGTAGGGAGCCATGCTGTAATGTGGATCTTGACAAAGCAGTGGGTATTTGTTTGTTTGCTCCCTCTGTATAGGTTAGATATCTGGCCTCTCAGACCCTTGAATCTAAGAGGCAGCATAAAGAAAGATTTTAATTAGAAGCACCTGCCTTGGGAGCCAGACATGCAAAGCAGCAGGGAGTAGCTAAGGTTCATTCTAGAGAGAATGAAACCAGGGCTGCACACCCAGCTTTGTGAAGTACTGCAGCAAAGTCACATGTGGGATATTGCTGCTGCAAAGGCCACAGTAGCTGCGGAGAAGTTCCTGAGTTCAGTTCCTGCATGATTTTAGCTCTGCCTCCTGACTGTGTGAGAGGTGTATTGAGGAGCAGTAATTCAGAGCACCTCCAGGGTCCTCACTGTGAACTTCTTTACCTAGTTCTAGGCTTACTGTTTTCAGCCTGTGTGTGTTACAGGGATCTGCAGAAAAAATGGTCAAGCCAAAGCCAAAACAAAAATAATGAAGTGGGGCAGAGACTAGACATAAATAGACTACATCTGCAACAATGTAGTTAATACTGAATCCTTGATACAGAAAGCCTTGGTTTTACTCTGATTTAAAGTAGCTTGCTAAGAAAACTGTAACACCTCCCTACCACCACAAATATCTTAGGTGCATAGAGAGCTTGCACAATTGGGTAAAAAACACATAGTGTTACACAGTGCTGGCTCTGCTGTTGGAACCAAGAGCAATGTATCCTCATTGATGAAATTGCTGGTGGAGTTTGGATATCTCTCATCTTATTCAGGAAAAACATTTCTGCTTTGCTCATTATTCTGGTCTGTTCCCTGGACTCCATCACTGGTATTCTTTCCATTTTTAAATTCTCATCTCCAGAAAGTGTGATGCATTCAGAAAAAGCCTGATATCTGGAGTCAGGCTGGGGCAGATTTTGAATCTCAGGTTGTCATCAATTGTTTGGGAATATGGACTTGGGAAGTTAGTCTAGCCTTCTGGGTATTTGTTTTCTGATCTTTAAAATAACAAAGCATATAGTATTGTCTGAAAGGTCAACATACACCTGCTTCCACCTGTGAAAAGATACAGATAGCATGATACTACCCTGAAATCTCAGGTGTTGGAAACCGTTGGGATCTCTTTTTCTACACAGAGAAAGTGAAAATTAATAAACTTCTGACAAAGCAGCTTTTTCTTTAAAAAATAAGTATGTCCATTTACTTTTCCCACCTCCAAACCTCACTTTTTCCACCTAGAACATTTCTCCACTTGGAGTAATTCTATAACAGAATTCAAACCTGGAATAATTTCAAACCTGGACTTTAAAGAAACCAGAAATTAGTTTCTCTAATCTTTGTTTCAAAAAGCCCATGCTATGAAGGACTTAAAAGTCCAATATATTTGGATACAGATGAAGGAAGTCATGAGCTTTGAATCTTTGCTGCTTATGAAGTGCTTCAGGCTAAGCCATAAAGCATTTCCTCTTAAGATTGGCTATTCCATGGCGCAATCTGGTTTTCAGGGATAGATTATGAGAGCAATTACCAACAAGAATCAAAACGTCCATTTAAGTAAATAATGTTTTTTTTTCCTCAGATTATCTCAAGGCATAATTTAACACAACAAAATATTACTCAAGACTATGGAAAATGTTTTTTTTCTAGAAGTAAAATTAGTATGTTACAGGTCAAATGAAGAAAAAAAAAACAGAATCAATAGAGATTCCAAGATGGACTTATTTTTTTTTACTTTTTTTATTAATGTAATTTATTTATTTTTATATCAATCACAGGTTAGGTACTTTGAATCCCAGGCGTAGCCCCCTCCCTCATTCCCTCCCACTCTCCCCATCCCTCCCTCATCTCCTCCCCGCCCCCTCCAAGTCCACCAATGGGGGAGGATCTCCTCCCCTTCCATCTGACCCCAGATCATCTTGTCTCCTCAGGGCTGGCTGCAATGTCCTCCCCTGGGATCTAGCCAGGCTATTACTCCCTGGCATGTATGGGGGAGGGTCAAAGAGCCAGCCATCCAGTTCATGACTGAAACAGTCCCTGTTTCCCTTACTAGGGTCTTCAGTTGGACACCGAGCTACCATGGGCCACATCTGAGCAGGGGTTCTAGACCATATCCATACATGGTCCTTGGTTGGAGAAACTGTCTCATATAAGACCCCTGTGCCCTGCTCAGTTTGGTCTTTGTGGCACTCTTGTTCTCCCCAAGTCTTACTAACTTCCCCTATTTTTATTATTACTTCCAGCCCTCTGCCAAAGGCTTGATTGTCAGTCTTAATATCTGCTTTGATACATTGCTATATTGATTCTTTCAGAAGTCCTCCTTGGTATGCTCCTGTCCTGTTGCTTGTTTTCTCCTCCATTCAATGTCCATCCCATTTGTTCATCTAAACGAGCATTGATCATACCAACCTGCGTCCTCCTTCTTGTATCCAAGATGGACTTATTAGTGCAAACACAATATTTTAAAACCACCCTACTTTCTAAATTATTCCATAAATACAATATGTTTCTTAAAATAAATGTTCATCAATTAAATTTTAGAAATCACTTTGAAAATGAAATTCAGCTTAACAAAAAAAAAAGCAATAGGAGTAACTGTACCTTTAAGAAATATATTTTCTTTGTGTGTGGGCAGGTGGATGTGTGCACACATATGTGTAGACATGATGTGGGCATGGTCATGACAGTCTAGCAACGATCATTGGACAACTTGAGTTCCTGGAATAGTCAGGCTTTCACAACAAGTGCTTTGACCTGTGGAACAATCTTCCTGGTCCAAGAAACTGCATGTAAATTTAACAGTTAATGACGAATTTATCTAAAAATATTCTAAAGATGTCTGGGAAATTGTAAAATATAATACAAGATCTGAATTTGTTAGAGGAGAAAGTAGGAAATATGCTTAAAATAGGCACACAAAAGGATTCTCTGAATAAGCTCTTATATCACAGGTATTAAGGCCAATGATTAACATGGGGAAGACTTCATGAAAATAAAAGGCTTCTGTGTAGCAAAAGACACCATCATTAAAGAGAAGAGACAACTTAAGGAATGGGAAAATCTTTGCCAACTAAACATCCAACAGAGGGCTAGTTTCTAGAACATACAAAGAACTAAAAAACCAAATAAACCAGTTAAAATTGTAGAATGGGACTAAACAGAGAATTCTCAAAGGAAAAAAATACAAAAGGTTAAGAAACATTTTGCAACATGTTTGGGGGCTGGAGAGATAACACAGTTGTTAGGAGCACTTGCTGGTCTTATGGAAGACCTAGGTTAAGTTTTTATATTGGGCAGCTCACAACTGCCTCTAACTCCTATTCTAGGCACTCTCTTTTGTCCTCCTCAGATACCAGCATGTGTTATCCAGACATAAAAGCAAGCACGCACAAATTTCCATGAAATAAAATAAATCTTCTTTTAAAAGTTCTACATTCAGAGCCATCAGGGAAATGAAAATTAAAATTACTTTGAGATTCTATCTTACTCCACTTAGAATGGAGTAATATAAAAAGCGGCATAAAAAGCAAAAGCTAATGACACAAAATTCTGGTACAAATGCAGGGAATGGGAACCATATTTGCTCTTGATGGGATGCAAACTGCTACAGTTTCTATGGAAATCAGTCTTGAGGTTACTCCAAAAGCTAGAAATATACCTACCATATGATCCAGCTATACCACTTGTGGAATATCCCCAAAGTACTTCATACGCTACTACAGAGGTACTTGCTCGCTCATGTTAATGGTTGCTCTATTTACAATAGCCAGTAACTGGAAAGAACCTAGATATCTATGAGCTAATGGATGTAGAATGAAACTTTGGTGTATTTAGAAAGTGGTATATTATTCAGCTGCAAAGAAAAGGGAAATTATGAAATGCATAGAAAAATGAAGGCAGAAATAATCACTGAGTAAGGTAATCCAGACCCCAAAAGTCAAATGCTACATGTTTCATCTCACATATGGAACAAAGAATTTGTCCTCCTTGACTGTGCATCAAGCCTGCTATACAGAGCTTTCTATTCTAATATAAAACTATAGGGAGGATTACTGCCTTAACACAAGGTATTTGTGATAATGTAGAAAATTTACTTTGAAACTAAAACTGCAATGTAATGACTTGGTCTCTAAGAACTACTGAGTTTGAGGCCACCCAACTCACATTTGATGCAGTAATGTGACAACAATGACAACAAGAAACCCATAAGACAGCCAACAAAGGGTTAAAAACAACAAAAGTCTCCTTCTAAAAGGAAAAATACAAAATATAAAGCGATTGAATATAAACCCAACAGAAAATATTCATTATTTAAAAAGTACAATTCCGAAAGTTGTCTACTGTGCCAATGCCTTCAAGGCTATTCTCCACTTTAATCTCTTCTACCAGATTCAGTGTGTCTGGTTGTACGTCGAGGCTGTCTTTTTTAAAGGGTTATTTGTTTAATTTACGGCCTCATCCTAGCCCCCTCAGGTCTTTCCTCACACCCCTTTCCCCCATGTTTTCCCTCTTCTTCTCAGGGAAGGCTCTCAAAGGGTTACCAACCCACCCTGCCAACTCAAATGACAGCAGGACTAAGCACATTCCCTCTTAGTGAGGCCAGACAAGGCAGCCCAGCTAGGGGAAAGGGAGACAAAGGCAGGCAACAGAGTCAGAGGCAGCCCCTAATCCCATTGTTAGGGGACCCCCACGCTGACCCTGTTGTGCATCTGTTACATATGTGTAGGGGTCTAGGTTCACGCCAGGCAAACTTTTTGGTTAGTGGTTAAGTTTCTGTGAACCCCCTATGGGCCCCGGTTAGTTTACTCTGTAGGTTTTCTTGTGGTGTCCTTGACCTCTCCATTCCCTCAGTCTTTCCTCCAACTCTTCCACAAAACTCCTGGAGCTCATACTGTTGTTTGCTGTGGGTCTGCATCTGTTTCCATCAGCTGCTGGACGAAGCCTCACAGAAATTAAACATCTACTGCTATAGTGCAAGACTAGCCACACAAACCACCAGTCAGATATGGATATTTTGCTGAATGCAACATCCCAGGACTGACTATCATCAGCGACACAGTGGACTGGGGGGTGTCACAAATGTGGCATTAGTATAGCCATAACCAGGTAAAAACACGGTAACCAGGTGTGGGAAGCAAGGGGAGGGCAGCATTGTATCCTTTTGACTAGCTAAACAAAGTTACTCTAAATGACCTTTAATTTGAATGATGCTGCAGTTGGGGACTTTACAGAATGTCCAGGCAAAAAAGAATACAGAGTTTAGCAATGAAACCACAGAGACATAACAATATTTACAAAGTGTCAGCATATTAATCATTGGGAGGCAGAGCCTGAAAACTTTAACTTAATTTCACCTTATGATTAAGGTGGAGACTAAAGACAAAATGGCTACAGCTATGCTAAAGCAAGTATCAACACAACAAATCAAATAACCCAATTAAATAATAAGGTACAGAGCTAAACAGAGAATTATCAACAGAGAAATCTCTAGTGACCAAGAATCACTTAAGGAAATGTTCGACATAATTAGTTATCAGGGAAGTGCAAATCAAAACGACTCTGAGATTCCACCTTACACCTGCCAGGATGGCTAAGATAAAAAGCTCAAGTGGCATCATATGCTGGCAAGGTTGTGGAGCAAGGGAAACACTCCTCTATTGCTGGCAGCAGTGCAAAATTGTACAATCTCTGCAGAAATAAATCCAGAGATTTTTCAGAAAAATTTTCAGAATAGATCTACCTCAAGAGCCAGATATATCATTCCTGGGCATATACACAAAAGATGCTCCACTATACTACAAGGACACTTGATCAGCTATGTTCATAGCAGCTTTACTCATAATAGCCAGAAACTGGAAATAACCTAAATGTCTCTCAATCAAAGAATAGATAAAGAAAATGTGGTGCATTTACACAATGGAGTACTACTCAGCTATTAAAAAAAAGGAAATCATACAATTTGCAGGCACATTGATGGAGCTAGAAAAGATCAACCTAAGTGAGGTAAGCCAGATCTAGAAAGACACGCATGGTATGTACTCACTTATAAGTGGATTTTAGTCATAAAGAACAGGATAACCATGCTACAATCCACAAACTCAAAGAAGCCAAGGAGGGTCCAAGGGAAGGTTCTTCAATCTCATTCAGAAGGGGAAATAAAATAGACATCTGAAGTAGAAGGAAGGAGGGAACTGAGTGGATGAAGGGATGGAGATTAGGTGTGGAAAGAGTGAGGAGGGTAGGTGTGGGGGAGAGGGAGGACCAGGAGAGAGAATGGAAATTGTTGGGGGAGGCATCTCTGGGACAGGGGAGTTCTCCAGGGAGTCTATGGGGGTGACCCTAGCTGAGACTCCTAGCAGCAGGGTGATATGGAACCTGAAGTTGCCACCTCATGTAGCCAGGTGGGACTTCCAGTGGAAGGAGGGGTACACCAATCCATCCATAAAATTTTCAACTCAAAATTTGTCTTACCTACAAGAAATGTAGAGATAAAGATGGAGCAGAGATTTAGGGAATGGAAAATCAATGACTGCGAACTTGAGACCTATCTAATGCAAGAGAGCCAACCCTTGACACTATTAATGATACTCTGCTCTGCTTGCAGACAAGAGCCTAACATAAATATTGAGGTCTTTCATCTACTTGGACTTGACTTTTGTGCCTGAGTTCCTAAATTTTTATTTTCTGATTTCCCTTTGTTTTGGTTTTCTTTTCTCTTTCTTTCTTTCTTTCTTTCTTTCTTTCTTTCTTTCTTTCTTTCTTTCTTTCTTTCTTTCTTTCTTTCTTTCTTTCTTTCTTTCTTTCTTTCTTTCTTGATTCTATTATATTTTCAGGCCCTGCCACGCTTTATTAATTTTCTTTCACTGCTCATTTTTGTTTTCTTGGACTTCTTTTTTAAAAATAAATTTATTTATTTTTTATATCAATCACAGGTTAGGTTTTTTGCATCCCATGCATAGCCCCCTCCTTCATTCCCTCCCACTCTCCCCATCCCTCCCTCATCTCCTCCCCACCCCCTCCAAGTCCACCAACGGGGTAGGATCTCCTCCCCTTCCATCTGACCCCAGATCATCTTGTCTCCTCAGGGCTGGCTGGAATGCCCTCCCCTGGGATCTAGCCAGGCTGTTACTCCCTGGCATGTATGGGGGAGGGTCAAAGAGTCACCCATCAAGTTCAAGACTGAAACAGCTCCTGTTTCCCTTACTAGGGTCTTCAGTTTGACACTGAGCTATCATGGGCCACATCTGAGCAGGGGTTCTAGGCCATATCCATATATGGTCCTTGGTTGGAGAAATTGTCTCATATAAGATCCCTGTGCCCTGCTCAGTTTGATCTTTGTGGAGCTCTTGTTCT
>JAQQSO010007448.1:0-10624 GCA_028658305.1 Pachyuromys duprasi | reverse complement strand
CTGTGTCTCCTATTTTGGATGATTCCTCTCTGTTTATCTTTGATTGTTCCTGTATGTGGGCAGTTAATTTCTTCTCCATTTCTTTGAGGGCCTTGTTCATTTCCTCTTTTTGTCTCTCCTCTTGTTCCTCCAATATCTGCATAATCAAAGCTTTAACATAATTTTCCTGTGTCTCCGCTGATTTAAAAACTCCACTGCTTTTGGGCGTTTCCGGTGGGGCCATGGTGTCCTGATTTTTGTTGGGTGAGTTCTTTTGCCGATTTCTGGGCATTTGTTTATATATACTCAGGGAGCTGTTTGTGCTTTAAGGCTGTACTTCAGTCTGAATCTGTCAATCTCTTGTGTCAGGAGTATTCTTCAAGAAGATCAGGGGTTTCCAGTGGTTTGTGGTGTGTGTTTTGTCTCAGTTGAACTCTGTTGTGGGCTCTGTGTGCCCAGCTTCGTGCTCTGTGCTAGAAGCTGTGAGCACTGCAGGCTGGTCACCCTTCTCCTCTGGAGTCTTTACTTCTTACTCTGTGCTAGAGTCTGAGTGTCCAGTTTTGAGATGTCACCTGGGGGCTGTGCACTCCGCCTTGGGCTTGCTGCTAAGGGCTCTCCCCTGGAATGGAGATTTGGCACCTCCTTCTGTGCCAGGGGCTGTGCACCACGGTCTGAGATGATATTTGGGGCACACACAGTGGGTTTGGGTTGGTGTGCATCCGCTGTATGCAGGGCTCTCTGAAATGGTGCCAGAGGCCTTCTCTGTCTGGCATGCGGACAGACACCTGAACTGGGGTTTTTGCTGGCGGATGAGTGCAGATTTCGCCCTCAGTGTGCGTCTGGTCAAGATGGTCCCAGGATCCTCTCAGCCGTGGGTTGAGACAGAACTCGGGTTCCTCCCAGACCTGCCGGCGGACTCACACACTGACTGAGTTTTTGCTGGCGGAAGCGTTTGGCGAGTGCCCCCGCAGTGTGCGGACTGGTCGAAACAGTCCCCTAATCCACTCAGTCTGGGTGGTTCTGAAGATTGGTTTGCGCCTGCTGCACACCCGTGGGTTCAGGCAGAACTTGGGTGCAGTGTGAGCTCGTAGGGTGCAGTTCAGTGAAAACGGCTCCCGGTTCCTCCCGAGACTGCCCGCGAGACTGTGAGATCCAGTCTATAATGGCGGGTGCGGGCACCCAGAGCAGCTTCTAGTTCAGATCAGAGCTGTGCGCCACTGGTCACCTGGAAATTTTTCCAGGTAATAACTGGGTGTCCCTAGGGTTTTCCCACTTGATTTTCTCACTGTAGAAGTTCTGCTCACCTGGCACTCACAATGCTGGCGTTTTAGGTCCCAGAGTTCAGTCTCCTGGTCGCTGCGTTGTTTCTGCTCTCCTACTCCTCAGACACAGTGTTCTCTCGTGGCAGCCATCTTCAAAATATGATTTTTTAACAAAAAAAACTTTATATCTGGTAGGATAACCCTCCTTCACATTTTCCTTTGGATATACTTTGCGTTTGGTTCTTTTACATAAATTTTATAATCATCCCTTCCAGTTCCATGTTAAAACTGTACTGAAATTTGGAGTAGGATTATCTTAAATATATAACTTTTTTAGACAGACTAACTTATTTTAAAACACTGTGCCTATGCCAGTTTTGGAAGCACAGACATTGAAATTGTAACAATACTGAGAAGATTAGCATGGCCTCTGGACAAAGATGGCATGCAGATTTGTGATGTGGTCCATGTTTTTTTTTGCCACTCTATTCACAATAGTTAGGAAATGGAAACAAACTAAATGTCCTCAACAGATGAATAGATTGTAGTTGCCCGGGACCACCAATAGTAACCACCTGCACAAGGGGCTGGAGATTAAAGAGACAAAGAACCTCAACTGAGGAATGGATACAGAAATTGTGGTGCATCTACACAACGGAATATTTCTCAGCAATAAAAAAAAACAAGGAAATCATGAAATTTGCAGGTAAATGGTGGGAACTGGAAAAGATCATCCTGAGTGAGTTATCCTAGAAGCAGAAAGACACACAGAGTATATACTCACTCATAAGTGGATTTTAGACATATAATATAGGATAGATCAAAAAATCTGAAATTAGTGAGTGGAGGGGCAGCTGAAGCCAGAACATCAACTTGAGGCTTCCTGGGTAAGAGGGGACAAACAGTAAACAGGGAGAGTTTGGATCCAGGTCACCTGTGGAGTCTCCTGGGACTGAGAGTGGTGAGTATTCAACACCTCTACACATCCCATTGCCCCAAGCACAGGTTTCCCTGCTCAAAGGAGGCTGCAGTCATTGCCCCAAGCAGAAGCCTCTCTGCTGGGTGACTGAGACAGGGGAGGCTGACCTCCCAAGTCTGCAGTGGCAGAGGGCAGCTGTATGAGTCTCCCAGCAGGCAGCTGTACCATCCTCCCAGGTCTGCGGAAGCTGCAGGGGCACAGAGCCTCCATGCTCTGTGACTGAGATGGCAGAGGTACCTATCCCAAGCACAGGCCTCCCTGCCCAGTGGCCAAACAGTAGACACTACTGAGCTGATGGGTCTCCAATCCTCTCATGCCCTTGTGGTCCCAAATACTAGAGTAGAGAACAGGGGGAAATCGTGTGCTTTCCAGTTTAGGCCTGCCATCAAGTGAATGCACCTCAGTGCATGCAGAGCCCTAGAAACATTTTCCCTCTACACTAGCAGCCAGAAATCAGATCCCTCCCATCCACAACCCAACTGTGGGCAACATAGGGAGCCTTGGGACAGCATTCTCAATGCTGAAGCCCCTATCTGAGAGTCTCCCAGTGGAGTCAAGGCATATAATTCCTGGAGCCCAGACAGATCTGAATAACAGGAGGACAGTACAACTGGCCTGTGGGCCACTGATGTATTCAGGGCATATGCGCATGCGCATTGCACCCACAAAAAAGAGCTATCAACCTCTCCAGCACTTAAGCTGTACTCTTCCAGGCATCTACACACTCTAGCACTCTGTCCTTCAAGGCACACTTCCAAGCAAATGTACTTGCACACTTTGCATATGTGCCTGCAACCTTCTTCCCTTAGCTAAAGCTGAAACACCAACATCCCCACTCAAACCAGTGGACATCTGTCATTTTCCTGAAGAATACTCCAGACGCCAGAGACAGAGAAACCCAGACAGAAGTACAGACTACAGGAACAAAGAGCGAAAGTTACAGATAAGCAGATGACTAGAGGTCGGTACAAGATTACACCCAACAAAAACCAAGACATCTTTGACATAAACTCAGTAGCTGGCTCTTTGACCACCACCAGCACCTCTGATGGAGAAGCAGCCTTGACAGGACACAAAGGAGGTCATTGTAGCCAGTTCTGATGAGACCTAATAAGTTAGGGCTGATGGAAGGGGAGGTGGGCTTGCCTTATGGGTGGACTTGGAGAGGGGCATGGGAGGAGTTCAGGGAGGGAGGGTGGGGTTGGGAGGGAGTGAGGGAGAGGGCTACAGCTGAGATGCAAAGTGAATAAAATGTCATTAATTTAAAAATCAACAACAAAAAAAAACCAGGATATCATGGCTTTACCAGCAACCACAAAAATCAATAGATATTTTAACTTATGGGAAAAACAGGAAAATGATCTCATATCTATGCTTATCCAGATATTAGAGGCACATAAAGAGGAAACAAAAAAAAGATCTCAAAGAAATACAGGCAAGTACAGCCAAACAAATAGAGGAATATAGAGAAGAAATGAACAACAACAACAACAAAATAGAGACCATCATAGAAAGACAGGAATCCACATTCAAACAGATGAAGGAAATGGTTCAAGAAATAAAAACAGAATTAGAATCAATAAAGAAAACACAGAGAAAACCCTGGAGCTGAAGAACTTAGAGAAAAGATCAGGAACCACAAAGGTAAGCATCACCAACAGAATACAAGAGATGGAAGAGAGAATCTCAGGTGCTGAAAATACACTTGCAGAAATTGATACATCTCTCAAAGAAAAAGTAAAATCAGAAAAGTCCCAAACAAAAAACATCCAAAAAAATCAAGAAAAGTCAAAATTGGAAACTAATAGGAATGGACTAAAAAGAAGATTCCAGGCTCCAAGGTCCAGAAAATATTTTCAAGAAAATCACAGAAGAAAAAATTTCCAACATAAAGAAAGAGATGCCCATAAATGTACAAGATGCCTACAGAACATGAAATAGACTATACCAGAAAAGAAACTATAGAAAAACAGAAAAATACATATTAAAAGCAGCAAGGGAAAAATGCCAAGTAACATAGAAAGGGAGATATATCAAAATCTTACCAGATTTGTCAATAGAAACTATGAAAGCCAGAGGGCCTGAGCAGATGTCATGCAGACTCTAACAGATGACAGATGCCAACCCAGACTACTACACCCAGCAAAGCTTTCAATTAACATAGATGGAGAAAACAAAATATTCCATGAAAAACTAAACTTAAACAATATCTACACAGTAATCCAACCCGAAAGAAGACACTAGAAGGAAAACTCCAATCCAAGGAAATAAACTACAACCAAGAAAACAAAGGATACAGATAACTTCACAACAAAAAATTAAAAGAATACAAGCGTTGAAACACAGTAACACCACCAACTCCACAATAAAAAGAACTAACAGTCATTGGTCACTATTACCTAACAACAACAATGGACTCAAGTCTCCAATAAAAAGACACAGACTAACAGAATGGTTGTAGAAACAAGATGTAACAACCTGCTACATCCAAAAGACACAGCTCTGCAACAAAGAAAAACACTACCTCAGAGTAAAGGGATGAAAAAAAGTTTTTCAAGCAAAGGGAGTCAGAAAACAAGCTGGGGTAGCTATCCTAATATCTAATAAAATTAACTTTCAATCAAAATTAATCAAAAGAGATGAGAAGGGAGATTTCATTCTCATCGAAGGACCTCCCCTATCAGCGGACTTGGAGAGGGGAATGAAAGGAGATGAGGAAGGGAGAGTGGGATTGGGAGCAAATGCGGGAGGGTGCAGCAGCTGGGATGCAAAGTGAATAAATAATAATAAATATAAAAAATAAAAAATTAATTAAAAATTTTTTAAAAATCCAAAAGGAGGAAATCACAAATCTGAACATCTATGTCCCAAATACAAAAACACCTACATTTATAAATGAAATATTATAAAAGCTAAAATCACACATCAAGCCCAACACATTAATATTGGGAGACTGCAACACTCCACTCTCACCAAGGGGAAGGTCATCTAAATAGAAAGTAAATAGGGAAATAATGACACTTACATAGGTCCTAAATCAAATGTACCTAATAGATGTCTAGAAAACTTTTCACCCAAACACAAAAGAGAACAACTTATTTTGATTACCTCATGGATCCTTCTTAAAAGTTGACTGTATAGTTGGGCAAAAAACAAGCCTCAACAAATACAAGAAGTTCAAAATAATCCCTTTTATCCTCTCAGATTACCATGGCCTAAAACTAAACCTGAATAACAACAGAAAGAACAAAAAAAAAAAAACCCTATATAAACATGGAAACTAAATCATCTCTAATCAATGATAGCTTGGTCAGGGAAGAAATGAAAAGAGAAATTAGAGACTTCCTAAAATTTAATGAAAATGAAGGCACAACTTACCCAAACTTATGGGAAACAACGAAAACAGTACTAAGAGGAAAGTTCACAGCACTAAGTGCATCCAGAAAGTAGTTTGAGACAACTTACACAGGCAACTTAATGGCACACATAAACACTCTAGAGAAAAAAGAAGCTTACATTCCCATGAGGAATAAAGGATTTGAAATAATTAAACTCAGAGCTAAAAGTCAATGAATTTCTAATTCATTGTAATCTTCTATAAAGAATACAATTCAAAGACTCAATGAGACCAAGAGTTGGTTCTTTGAGGTAATCAAAGAGATAGACAAACCCTTAGCCAAACTAGGCAGAGAGAAACTATCCCAATCAGCTAAATCAGAAATTAAAAAGGGGGACATAAAAACAGACACTGAGGGAATCTAAACAATCATTAGGTCTTACTACAAAAGCCATTATACCACTAAATTTGAAAATCTAAATGAAATGAACAATTTTCTTGATAGATTCCAGTTATCAAATTCAATAAAGATGAGGTAAATAGAATAAATAGTCCTGTATCCCCCAAGGAAATAAATGCAGTCATCAAAAGTCTCCCTTCAAAAAAAAAAAGCCCAAAGCCATATGGTTTCAGTGCAGAATTCTACCAGAACCTCAAAGAAGAGCTCAGTTGAACTGTCTTCAAACTATTCCACAAAATAGAAACATAAGGAACAGTAACAATCTCATTCTATGAAGCAATAGTCACCTTGATATCTAAACCACACAAAGACCCAACAACAAAAGATAACATTAGATGTATCTTTCTTATGATCATTGATGCAAAAATATTCAATAAAATACTTTCAAACATAATCCAAGAACACATAAAAGATATTATCAACCATGAACAAGCAGGCTTCATCCCAGGCATGCAGGGATGGTTCAACATACAAAAATCCATCAATAGAATCCATCCTATAAACAAACTGAAGGAGAAAAAACACATGGCCACCTTAAATGCTAAAAAAATCATTTAACAAAATCTAACACCCATTCATGTTTAAAGTCTTGGAGAGCTCAGGGATACAAGGTACATTCCTAAACATAATAAAGGCAATATACAGCAAGCCTTTGGCCAACATCACACTAAAGAGAGAGAAACTTAAATAACTCCCACTGAAATTAGGGACAAGGAAAGTCTGCCCACTCTCTCTGTATCTCTTCAACATAGTACTTGATGTCCTAGATAGAGCAATAACACAACTAAAGGAGAACAAGGTGATACAAATCAAAACAGGAAGAAGTCAAAGTATCACTATTTACAGATGATATGATATTATACATGAGTGACTCCAAAAATTCAACCAGAGAATGCTTTCAGCTGATAAACACCTTCAGCAATATAGTTGGATATAAAATTAACTCAAAAATATCAATTGCCTTCCTGTATATGAAAGACAAAAGGGCTGAGAAAAAAAATCAGGAAAACTACGCCCTTCACAGTATCCACTAATAACACAAAGTACCTTGGTGTGACCCTAACCAAGCAAGTGAAAGACCTGTTTGAAAAGAAAACTACAAGTCTCTGAAGAAAGAATTCGAAGAAGATATCAGAAGATGGAATGATCTCCCATGTTCAAGGACCAGTAGGATTAACATAGTGAAAATGGCCATCCTGTCAAAAGAAATCCACAGATTCAATGCAATGCCTACCAAAACACCCACATAATTCTTTACAGACGATGAAAGAACAATTCCCAAATTCATATGGAAAAACAAAAAAACCCAGAATTGCCAAAACATTACTGTACAAACACAGATCATCCCTGATCTCAAGCTGTACTACAGAGTAATAGTAATAAAAACTTCGATAAACTAGGATCAAAATGAAGGAAAGGAAGACCTTCCCCTGTCAGTGGACTTGGGGAGGGGCATATGTGGAGAAGGGTAAGGGAAGGTGGGATAGGGAGGGGAAGAGGGAGGGGTTTATGGTGGGGATACAAAGAGAATAAAGTGTAATTAATAATTTTTTTAAAAAAAGAATAAAAGCTGGGAAAATGCTAAAAAAAAATACATGGTACTGACATAGAAACAGAATGATGGATCAATGCAATCAAAAAAGGACCCAGAAATAAACCCACATACCTAAGTATACTTGATTTTTGACAGAAACCAAATCCATAAAATGGAAAAAAGATAGGATCTTCAATAAATGGCGCTGGTCTAGCAAGATGTCTACACGTAGAAACATGCAATTACGTCCATTTTTATCATCCTGCACAAGACGAAAGTTCAAGTGGATCAAAGACCTCAACATTAAGCCAGACACAATAAATCTGTTAGAGGAAAAAGTAGGGGAGAGCCTTGAACTCATTGGCACAGGGGACAACTTCCTGAACAGAATACCAACAGCACAAGCTCTAAGATCAACAATCAATAAATGGGACCTCATGAAACTGAAAATTTTCTCTAATAAAAAAGACACTGTCATCAGAACAAAATGACAGCCTACAAACTGAGAAAGGACCTTCACCAAACCTATATCTTGCAGAGGGCTGACACCCAGAATATAAAAAAGAACTCAAGAAGGTAAAAAGCAACAAATATAGTAACCAATTTCTCAATACAGAATTATTATTTATTATACAATAAATGCTCATTGTCCTTACTCATCAGGGAAATGTGCAATCAAAATGACTCTGAGTCTTCACCTTGCTTCCATCAGAATGGCAAAGATCAAACACTAAAGTGACAGTACATGCTTAGAGGATGTCAAGAAAGGGGAACCCTCCTTCATTGTTGATGGGAATGTAACCTTGTTAATTCACTTTGGAAATCAATGTGCTGCTTTCTCAGAAAACTAGGATTGTCGCTTCCTGAAGATCCAACTATACCACTCCTAGGCATATATATCTAAAATATGCTCAAGTACACAACAAGGACATTTGCTCAACTATGTTTGTAACAGCTTTATTCATAATAGATAGAATCTGGAAACAACCCATATGTCCCTCAAGAGAAGAATGGATACAGAAATTGTGGTACATTTACACAATGGAATACTACTCAGCAATTAAAAATGAGGAAATCATGAAATTTGCAGCCAAATGGTAGGAACTAGAAAAGATCATCCTGAATGAGGTATACCAGAAGCAGAAAGACACACATTGTATATATGACTCATAAGTGGATTTTAGACATATAATATAGGATAAACATACTAATATCTGTACAGCTAAAGAAGATAAGCAAGAAGAGGGCTCTGGGTAAGATGATCAGTCCTTATTCAGAAAGGCAAACGGGATGGACATAGGAAGAGGGAGAAAACAGGGAACAGAACAGGAGCCTACCACAGAGGACCTCTGAAAGACTCTACCCAGCAGTGCATCAAAACAGATGCTGAGATTCATAACCAAACTTTGGGCAGAGTGCAGGGAATCTTATGAAAGAAGGGGGAGTTAGAAAGTCCCGGAGGGGACTGGAGCTCCACAAGGAGAGCAACAGAACCAAGAAATCTGGGCACAGGGGTCTTTTTTGAGACTGATACTCCAACCAAAGTCCATGCATGGAGATAACCTGGAACCTGTACACAGATATAGTCCATGGCATATCAGTACCCAAGTGGGTTACATAGGAAGTGGAACAGGGACTGTCTTTTACATGAACTCAGTGGCTGGCTTGTTGATCACCTCCCCCTGAGGGAGGAGCAGCTTTACCTGGCTACAGAGCAAGAACTGTCTGATCATCACCCAGTTCTGATGATACCTGATAGACTAGGGTCAGAGGCAATGGGAGGAGGACCTCCCCATCAGTGAACTTGGGAGAGTCATGGGACTAAATGAGGGATTGACAGTGGGATTTGGGGGTATTGAGGGAGAGAGCTACAGCTGAGATACAGTTGAAATAAACTGTAATTAATAAAGGAATAAAAATTAAAAAGAAATAAAATAAACACACAAAAAAAACCAAAAAAAATCTTTCGAAAAAGTAGACATTGTGATCATAAATTGTTGGGAGCTGGCTAGCCCCAGGGCCCGATCTCCCCCTCCCCACCCCCCAATCTCGGCCAAGCCTTCTTTACACCCTGTTTGGCAAACAACAGATGTTTTCTTCAGCTATTGTAAAACCTTGTAACAGCCGAATGTTGTCCTTAATTATTGTAAAACCTTGTAACAGCCTAATGTTGTCCTTAGTTATTGTAAAACCTTGTAACAGCCTAATGTTGTCCTTAGTTATTGGAAAACCTTGTAAGAATTTTCCACTGCTACTTCCTCCTTTTCGATACCCCCCCCCAACGCCCTGCCAGAAATTGCTTTTAAAAAGAAACTGCTCCACAATAAAGGTGACACTTGACCGGCATCTGTCTGCTTGTGTCCCTTTCTCTCTCTCCCCCATGTCTCTCAGGTACCACCCCCTTAGCGCCCAGGAATAACTAGGTCCCGCGGGTCAGGACAGGCTGGCGCCCAAATGTGGAGCTCGAAGTACGGGTCTATCCGGACAGACCATCGGCGAGAAAGCAGGCCTGCAACATCAAGAGATATTGGTCACAGTCTTCTGACCTGGAGAAGACTACATGACCTGGTAAGCCTTACATTTCCGTCTCATCGACATGGGGCATTCTTTGTCTAAGGAGGCGTCCTTCATTAAGAATTTAAAGGCCTCCCTCAGAGAGAGAGGAATTAGGGTTAAGAAAAAAGATTTAATAAACTTTTTTATCTTTATTGACAAGGCCTGTCCTTGGTTCATGTTAGATGGCCCTACTATACATCCTAAAAAATGGCAGAGAGTAGGACGTGAACTCAATCAAAAATTAACTGAAGAGGGAAATCAATCCACCTGCTGTAGAACATTAGATGAAAACTAGCAGTGTGAAGAAGGGGGACCGAGAAAGGGGCTTATGTAGGGTCTGAGAATATAGGAGTTTAGGTTGTAAAAATCTAAAAAATGTTGTTTGGTCTAAAAAAATGTTTCAGGTTTGGTAAATGCAAAAAAGATTAAAGTCTAGATAGGTGTTTTAAGGTGTGTAAGTATAAGTTATAATATAAAAATAATTTAAGGCATATTAAAAATAAGAGATGCTTTAGAT
>JAQQSO010007446.1:0-10626 GCA_028658305.1 Pachyuromys duprasi | reverse complement strand
TCCTTGCTTCTCTGCTCCTTTGATTACATCATTGGGGGTCAGACACAGAAGGAAGAGGAGAGGCGCACCCAAGATGGCAACAAGTGCACACAGTTTCTGCGTGGCAGAGGAGCTGTTGCGCCGGAATTGGTGAGTGGAAGGAAGACTGAAGCCAGGGAAACGACGGTGAGGCTTTCTAAACAAGAGGGATCATCGCACAAGGTGAGAACTTTGGCCTCCGGTCACCGTCACTGTACACTGGTTTGGGGAAGGAGACAAATGTTCCTTTGATCTCCTGGCACTCCCCCTTTTCAGGCCTCTCTCCTCAGCACAGACAGCTCACTGAGACTCTTAGCTCAGAGCTCACTGGGGATCCTGGCCCCTCACCTGCACCTGCCAGCTGTACCTGACTTAGGGTCCCAGAACCGCAACACCATCCTCCCATGTCCCAGGACTGCTAGCAGCCATACCGATTCCATAAGTTCTCCCAGCCACTGACTGTATGGCCTGGACAAACCCTCAGTGACAGATAATAGCCACCAAAGTCCAGCAGGCCAGCCAAACAACCTAGGCAGGCCTCCCAGGTCTGGAGAGCACAGTGGAAGGCCCCCAGGACTTCCCAGAAGGCATCTGGACAGGCATCCCAGTCTCCAGCTGCAGCTGGACTTCTTAACCTGGCAGCTGCAGCAGCACTGAGCTGGAGGAGCACGTCAGTCCTCCTGCATATGGCTAAGTAGGGCCAAACCAGAGAATAGAGAGCCCGGATACCCTGATCCTTGCTGATGTGATCTGCTTGAGAGTGAGTGCGCTCTTGACTGTCTGCAGAGTCCTTCTAAACTAGCAACCAGCCATCAGACCCCTCCCACACCCACACCCACACCCACTGTCAAAAACAAAGGGAATCTTGGGACATCGAAGCCCCTGCTCTGCTGTTCCAACAGTGGAGTTAAGGCACATAACATCCAAAATTGCTCAGCGACTATCACCAGCTTCTGCTACATCTACAGCACATGCACAAGTAACCTCCTAGAAGCTTGCAAGGCAGAGCCCCTCCCACACACTCAAGGGTTCAGCATTCTCTGTTGCTCTGTCCCTCGGCACACTTCCACATACATTACATACACACACATTCACACGCCCACATTTGCCCTTTAGCGCCCGCATATGCCCTTTTGTGCCCACAGACTTTGCTCCCACAGGTACAGCTGAAGCACCAATGCACACTTTGACCTGGGAACCTCTCTCAGCTTCCTGAAGAACTCTCCAGACGCCAGAGAGAGACAGTACCAGCCTGAACTGCAGAATCCAGAAACAAACAGGGAAGGTTACAGATAAGCCAATGGCCAAGGGGAGGGGAAAGAACACAACCAAGATAAATCAGGACATCACGGCTTCACCAGCAACCGCCAAAATTGATGGATACTCCAATTCAACAGAAGCACAGGAAAGTGACTTTAAAGCTATGCTTACCCAATTACTTTAGGCACATAAAGAAGAAACAACCAAATGTCTCAGAGTAATAACTGTACAAACACAGACAGTTAAAGAGGAAATGAATAAGTCTATCAAAGATTTGGCCAATCAAGTGGAGGCAAAGAAAGAGGAAATGAACAAAATCCTCAAAGAAACACAGGCAAATATAGCCAAACAAATAGAGGCACAAGTAGAGATACAATTAGTGACATATAGAGAGGAAATGAACAAAAAAATAGAGACCATCATAGAGAGACAGGAATCCATATTTAAATAGATGAAGGAAATGGCATGAAAACAGAATTAGAATCAATAAAGAAAACACTAACTGAGAAAACCCTGAAGCTGGAGAACTTAGAGAAAAGGTCAAGAACCACAAAGGTAGCCATCACCAACAGAATAAAAGAGATGGAAGACAAAATCTCAGGTGCTGAAGATACACTTGCAGAAACTGATATTTCTCTCAAAGAAAAAGTAAAGTCAGAAAAGTCCCAAACACAAAATATCCAAGATATCAAGGATGCCATGAAATGACAAAATCTAAGAATAATAGGTATTGATGAAAAAGAAAACTCCAGGCTCCAAGGTCCAGAAAATATTTTCAAGAAAATCATAGAAGAAAATTTTCCCAACTTAAAGAAACAGATGTTCATAAATATACAAGAGGCCTACAGAACACCAAATAGACTAGACCAGAAAAGGAACACATCAAGTCACATCATAGTCAAAACACTAAATCTACAGAACAAAGAAAAAATATTAAAAGCAGTAAGAGGAAAAGACAAAGTAACATATAAAGGTAGACCTATCAGAATCACACTGGGCTTCTCATCAGAAACTATGAAAGCCAGAAGAGCCTGAGCAGATATCATGCAGGTTTTAAGGGACCACAGATGCCAACCCATACTACTATAACCTGCAAAGCCTTCAATCAACATAGATGGAGAAAACAAAATATTCCGTGACAAAACTAAATTTATGCAATATCTACACAGCAAACCAGCCCTACAGAAGATACTAGAAGGAAAACTCCAATCCAACGAAAACAGCTACACCTAAGAAAACATAGCATACAGATAATATCCCAAGAAAAATTAAAAGAAAACAAGCAATGAGTCACAGTAACACCACCAACTCTACAATAAAAAGAACTAACTGTCATTGGTCAATATTATCTATCAACATTAATGGACTCAAGTCTCCAGTAAAAAGACACAGATTTACAGAAACAGGATTCAACATTCTGCTGCATCCAAGAAACGCACCTCTGCAACAAAGATAAACACTACCTCAGGGTAAAGGGATAGAAAAATGTTTTTCAAGCAAATGGACCCAGAAATCAAGCTGGGGTTGCTATCCTAATATCTAATAAAATGGACTTTCTACCAAAAGTAATCTAAAAGATGAGTAGGGACACTACCCTCTCATCAAAGGAAAAATCCACCAAGAGGACATCACAATTCTAAACATCTATGCCCCAAATACAAGAGTGCCAACATTCATTTTAAAACTTAAATCGGACATTGATCCCAACACCTTAATAGTGAAAGACTTCAACACTCCACTTTCACCAAGGGACATATCATCTAGACAGAAGCCAAATAGAGAAATAAAGGCACTTACAGAGTTCCTAAATCAAATGGACCTAATAGATGTCTACAGGACTTTTCACCCAAACTCAAAAGAGTATACCTCTTTTTCAGCACCTCATGGAACCTTCTCCAAAATAGACCATATAGTTGGTCACAAAGCAAGCCTCAACAGATACAAATAGATTGAAATAATCCTTTGTATTCTATCTGACCACCATGAACTAAAGCTAGACCTCAACAACAATGGAATCAGCTAAAAGCTTCCACGCACATGGAAACTGAACAACTTGCTGCTCAATGACAGCTGGGTTAAGGGAGAAATAAAGAAAGAAATTAAAGATTTCCTAGAATTCAATGAAAATGAAAGTACAACACACCCAAAATTATGGGACACAATGAAAGCAGTGCTCAAAAAAAAATTCATAGCACTAAGTACCTTCAAAAAGAAATTTGTAACATCTCATACAAGCAACTTAATGGCCCAACTGAAAGCCCTAGGAATAAAAGAAGCAAACACATCCAAGAGGAGCAGACAGCTGGAAATAATCAAGCTCAGAGGTGATTTAAACCAATTAGAAACAAATAAAAATATTCAAAGAATCAATGAAACCAAAATCTGGTTCTTTGAAAAAAATCAACAGGATAGGCAAACCCTTATCCAAACTAACTAAAAGGGAAAGAGAAACTATCCAAATCAGTAAAATCAGAAATGAAAATGGGGAACATAACAACAGACACTGAGGAAATCCAAACAATCATTAGGTTTTACTACAAAAGCCTATATGCCACAAAATTTGAAAATCTAAAAGAAATGAACAATTTTCTTGAAAAATTCCATCTACCAAAATTATATCAAGATCAGGTAGAAAGACTGAATAGACCTATATCACCCAAGGAAATAGAAGAAGTCATCAACAGACTCTCTTCCAAAAAAAATGCCTGGGCCACATGGTTTCAGTGCAGAATTCTACCAGACCTTCAAAGAAGTGCTAACTCCAATTCTCTTTAAACTATTCCACAAAATAGAAACAGAAGAAACATTATCAAACTCTTCCTATGCAGCCACAGTCACCTTGATACATAAACCACACGAAGACCCAACAAAAAAAAGAGAACTTCAGATATATCTCTCTTATGAACATTGATGCAAAAATATTCAATAAAATACTTGCAAACCAAATCCAAGAACACATCAAAGAAATCATCCACCATGACCAAGTAGGTTTCATCCTAGGCATGCAAGGGTGGTTCAGCATAAGGAAATCCATCAATGTAATACACCACATAAACAAACTGAAGGAGAAAAACTACATGATCATCTCCTTCGATGCAGAAAAAGCATTTGACAAAATCCAACACCCATTCATGTTTAAAATCTTGGGGAGATCAGGGATACAAGGCACATACCTAAACTTAGTAAAGGCAATATACAGCAAGCCTATAACCAACAGCAAACTCAATGGTGAGAAACTTAAATCAATCCCACTGAAATCAGGGACAAGGCAAGGCTGCCCACTGTCTCCATAACTCTTCAACATAGTACTTAAATCCTAGCTAAAGCAATAAGACACTAAAAGAGATCAAGGGGATACAAATTGGAAAGGAAGATGTCAAAGTGTCACTATTTGCAGATGACATGGTAGTATACCTGAGTGACCCCAAAAAATAAACCAGAGACCTGCTTCAGGTGATAAACACCTTCAGCAAAGTGGCTGGATACAAAATTAACTCAAAAAAATCAGAAGCCCTCCTGTATACGAAAGACAAAAGGGCTGAGAAAGAAAGCAGGGAAACAAAACCCTTCACAATAGCCACTAATAATGAAAAGTACCTTAGGGTGACTCTAACCAAGCAAGTGAAAGACCTGCATGAAAAAAACTTCAAATCTCTGAAGAAAGGAATTGAAGAAGATATCAGAAGATGGAGAGATCCCCTGTGCTAATGGATTGGTAGGATTAACATAGTGAAAATGACCATCCTACCAAAAGCAATCTATAGATTCAATGCAATTCCCATCAAAATACCAACACAATTATTTACAGATCTTGACAGAAAGATTCTCAACTTCATATTGTAAGGATAGAAAATTTTAACTTGGCCCTAACCATGGGAACTTAAACTTATGAGCTTTATGTTTCTAAGAAACGCCCTTCTTTGTTCCTGGACTGAGAAGTACAAACAGTCCCTAACCATCCCCTAGTCACCACACCTGGGCACAGCCAATCACTGACTGCCCAGTTAGAAAAATCCCTTACCCCTAAACTCCCTCCTGTTTTGCGTTTTTTGCCTTTATAAAGTCTGTGATTCTGCTGCTCAAGTATCTGCACCACCCCCTTCAGTGGGAGCTGTGTGCATAGCCCCAGCATGCCAGTTATTGAGTAAAACCTCTTGCTGTTACATCAAGCTCTCATCTTCATTGTTTATTGGGGTCTGGCGTCTATCCTGAGGAACAGAGGTCTCCCCATCTCGGGAGTCCAACATTATGGTGAAACAAAAACCCCAGAATCTCCAAGATGATCCTGTACAACAACAGATCATCTGGAGGTATATTCATCCCTGACCTCAAGCTCTACTACGGAGCAATAGTAATAAAAAAATTCATGGTATTAGCATAGAAATAGAAAGGAGGATCAGTGGAGCTGAACAGAATACCCAGAAATAAACCCACACACCTACGAATACTTGATTTTTTTACAAAGAAGCCAGAATCATTCAATGGGAAAAAGACAGGATCTTCAACAAATGGTGCTGGTCAAATTGGATGTCTTCGTGCAGAAAAATGAAAATAGATCCATATTTATCACCCTGCACAAAACTAAAGTTGAAGTGGATCAAAGACTTCAACATAAAACCATATACTCTAAATCGATTTAAAAAAAGTGGGGAAGAGCCTAGAACTCATTGGCACAGGAGACAACTTCCTGAACAGAGCACCAACAGCACAGATTCTAAGGGCAACAATCAATAAACGGGACCTCATGAAACTGAAAATCTGTAAAGCAAAAGACACTGTTGTCAGAACAAAACGATAGCCTTCAGACTGGGAAAGGATTTTCACCAACCCTATATCTGACAGAGGGCTGATATCTAGAATATATAAAGAACTGAAGAAGTTAAAAAGCAATAAATCAAGCAATCCAATTTTAAAAATGGGGTACAGAGCTAAGCAGAATTCTCAGTAGAGAATTATAGAATGGCAGAGAAACACTTGAGGAAATGCTCATCGTCCTTAGCTATCAGAGAGATCCAAATCAAAACGACCCTGAGATATCACTTTACACCCAACAAAATGACTAAGATCAAAAACACAAATGACAATACATGCTGGAGAGGTTGTGGAGAAAGGGAACCATCCTCCATTGCTAGTGGGAATGTAAACTCGTACAACCACTTTGGAAATCAATTTGGTGCTTTCTCAGACAATCAGGAACACTTCTTCCTCAAGATCCAGCTATACCACTCCTAGTCATATATCCAAAGGTTGCTCAAGTACACAACAAGGACATTTACTCAACCATGTTTGTAGCAGCTTTATTTGTAATAGCCAGAACCTGTAAACAACCCAGTTGTCCATCAACTGAGGAATGGACACAGAAATTGTGCTATTTTTACACAATGGACTACTACTCAGCAGTTAAAAAGGAGGAAATCATGAAATTTGCAGGCAAATGGTGGGATCTAGAAAATATCATTCTGAGAGGTATCTCAGAAGCAGAAAGACACACATGGTATATACTCACTTATTTAGACCTATAAGATATGATAAACATCCTGAAATCTATTTACCTAAAGAAGATAAACAAAAAAGAGGGCCTGGGGTAAGATGATCAATCCTCACTTAGAAAGACAAATGGGATGGGCATTGGATGTAGAAGAAAACAAGTAACAGGACAGGAGCCTACCACAGAGGGCATCTGAAAGACTCTACCAAGCAGTGTATCAAAGCAGAAATTGAGATTCATAACCAAACCTTCAGCACAATGCAGGGAATCATATAAAGGAAGGGGCGTTAATATGACATGGAGAGGATAGAAGCTCCACAAAGACTAAATATATCAGGGCACAGGGGTCTTTTATGAGACTGTTTCTCCAACCAAAGACTATGTATGGATATAACCTAGAACCTCTGCTCGGATGTAGCCCTGGTAGCTCAGTATCCAAGTGGGTACCCTAGTAAGGGGAATAAGGGACTATTACTGACATGAACTCCAGGCTCTTTGACCTCCCCACCCTGCAAGAGAGGAGCTGCCTTGCTAGGCCACAGATGACTACTTTGCAGCCAGTCCTGAAAATACCTGATAAACCAGGGTCAGCTGAAAGGGGAGGAGGTCCTCCCCTATCAGTGGACTTGGAAAGGGGCAGGGAGGAGATGATGGAGGGATGGTAGGATTGGGAGGGAAGGAGGGAGCATGATACAGCTGGGATACAGAGTTAATAAAATGTAACTAATAATAAAAATAAAAATAAAAAGATTACAAAGGCAAATGGGAGAATGTGGTTCCTGGGAAGAGACTGGATTCAGATGCATTCTAGGTCAGACTTTCACCTGCCTCCCAAACCAATAGTCATGGTGGTGTTGCAGAGCTCATCCTAATAGCAACCACATGATAACAATATAGATGATTTCCCTGAAATGATATACACACAATCACAGCAAATTCACAATCACACTATCTTGTCTAAACATGGGGAAAGTATTCTCATGTTTAGGAGATGCAAACCTGAGTTAGAGTAAAAGAAAGAGTCTTCCCTTACACACTAAATACTTTACACTTTTATCCAAGGAAGTCTCAAAATAAATTATCAGAAAAACAAGATTGTTGATCCATACACCTTGCTTTGCAGAACTAATTTATGCCTTTGTACTGAGGCATCTGCAAAGAATTATGTAACTTTTTCTGTCCTGCATAAGATAATAGTTGATGAGTCATTTGTAGATAAAATGTTCTCATATAATCATATATTAATCTACTGAGATCAGTTTGAGTAACGTAATCTACAAACAAGTCATGCATCTTGCAAGGGCCTTGTATTTTCGTCCTGGTTTCTTTTCCCATCTTGAGACAGAATCCATTTTAAATCACCCCTTCTTTTTTACCTTCCTTTTTCTCCTTACCTCTCTCTAATCCTCTTTGATTACAGGAGGCCCTTTTAGAGTTGTGAAGAACCAGATATGAGAATATAAGTTCTTCATGAAGTTCCCATTAGGCAGTAGGACAAATCACACTCCTGACCAATGACCAATATATGTGCAGGACATGGACATTTTGCCCACTGTCTCTCTCTACTCTTACTGGTTGATCTGAAAAGCCTCTTTACACACTGAGAGAAATATTTAAGATACAGAATCTCTCTTTATTCAAGGGCAAATTTGAATAAACCTGTCTCCTTCCAACCAATGTCAATGCCCATTTGGTGATTAAATTTAATTCTCTCTCTCTCTCTCTCTCTCTCTCTCTCTCTCTCTCTCTCTCTCTCTCTCTCTCTCTCTTCCCATCTCTCTTGTTCACATACTCTCTCCTTTCACCCCCTGGCACCCCTTAATTAATATACTTATAAAATATTTCCTAGAATAAAATAAAATTCACAAGAAATAAATATGACTTTTTAGTTTCAAAACCAAAAATTTAAAGTTTAAAAATATCTAAATACTAATAATAATGGATTGTCCTTGTTTTAGTTGCTTCAGAGCTGTGTAAGTCAATATGTCCCCATTTTCCAATGTTCTCAATAACTTTTCAATGATCGCTGGTGGACTCTTTACTGTTTTTGTCTCCATGGCAGAACAAGAGAAGCAGCTGAAGGAAAGACAGAAGTCTTCTCTGGCTCACAGTTTCAGGAAGTCAGTCCACCATGGTGAAGAAGACACGGCTGGTGGAACAAATCCATCCGTAGTGACAGAAATATAAGGTATGAGTGTCTATACGTCAGCGATCAACAAAAGAAGGACACAGAGTGAAAGCAGGACTTTCAGTGTATAGTTCTAAGTAACCACCTCTGCCAGCGAGGCTGACACCGTCCACAAAGAGCACTGCTGTTGTGGTACCAGATGCTCAAACATATAAAACTTGGAAGGATTTCAGTTTCAAACCATGTAGCTTTGTTTTAAGGATATTGACCTAATGTCAATATACTTCTGATTACTGTGGCATAACGGCTATTTGATCAAGGAATAAAACAGGTATTTTCTCAACTCTTTTATTCCCATTCTGTTGCTCAAATTTAAAAATAACAACAACAGAAGATCTTAAATAATTTACGGAACCAATCTTGGGTGCAAATTAAACTTTTTTAAACTTCTTTTTATTGTTATTACTATTTATTACAAATTATTCTCTTTGTATCCTGCCTGTGGCCCCTTCCCTTGTCTTCTGTCTCCTCCTAATCCCACCCTCCCTACCTCTTCTCCCCTATGACCCTCCTCTAATCCACTGATAGGGGAGGTCCTCCTCTGATCCTTGCCTATCAGGTCACATCAGGACTGGCTGCATTGTCTTCCTCGATGGCCTCACAAGGGGGAGGTGATCAGAGAGCCTGCCAATGATTTCATGCCAGAGACAGCTCCTGCTCCCCTTACTAGAAAAACCCACTTAGAGACTGAGGCCACGGGCAGGGGTTTTCGGTCTTCTCCATGCTTCCATACCTCTATCAGTAGAGTCTTTCAGAGGCCTTCTACAAAAGGCTCCTGTCCTGTTCCCTGTCTTCTCCTGCTTCCGATGTCTATCTTGTTTGTCCTTCTGAATGAGGACTGAGCATCTTCCCTGGGGTCTTCTTTGTTGCTTATCTTCTTTAGGGTCATTTATTTTAGTATGTTTATCCTATATTATATGTCTAATAACCACTTATGAATGAGTATATACCATGTGTGCTTCTGGGATACCTCACTCACAATGAACTTTTCTAGTTCCCACCATTTCCCTGAAAATTTCATGATTTCCTTGCTTTTCATTGCTGAGTAGTATTCCACTGTGTAAATGTACCATACTTTCCATATCCATTCCTGCATCATGGGACATCTAGGTTGTTTCCAGTTTCCTGTTTATCAGAGATGTCATTAGTCCTAGAATGTGACTCTTTTGTCATATACAAAACTCTAACAAAAATATTTTTAATAGCACTTCATAATTTCAAGCAAATGTTCCTTCATTTCTGGTTATTGCTAGTATTTAGCTATATACCTTCTTACTACAAATACTTTCATGTAAAAGAGAGAAATACTTAACTCCTACAGAACTTTATAAAGGAAATAATTCACCCTCAAAATTTAACAGTTAAGAGTAGGGTATAGATTGAATCTCTTGTTTGAATAGTGACTCTACCAAGTTCATAAGAATCAATTTCTTCCAAGCTTTTAGTTACATTTCTCCTATGTTGCATTTTCAATTTAAATCAGCTGTCCCTTGATGGTGGCAAGGTAGGTATATGCGAACACTCACTTTTTTTTTCATTTTTTTTAATTTATTTATTTTTAATTCAATCACAGGTTAGGTACTTTGAATCCCAGGCATAGCCCCCTCCCTCATTCCCTCCTACCCTCCCACTCCCTCCCTCATCTCCTTCCTCCCCACCCCCTCCAAGTCCA
>JAQQSO010007445.1:0-10628 GCA_028658305.1 Pachyuromys duprasi | reverse complement strand
AACCACCACAGGTAATAATAACAGTTAATTCTTCAGGGCATTAAAAAACATCTCAAGTCTGAATTGAAACAAATTTCATAGTGCATTGTGTATTAATTTATATTTGTATTTGTTTGTGTGTGTATGTGTTTCAGGCCAGACCTGTTTGATTGGAATAGTGTGGTTTCCCAGCATTCAGCCACACAAAGACTGGAGCATGCCTTCAACATTGCCAAATGTCAGTTAGGCATAGAAAAACTTCTGGATCCTGAAGGTTGGTGCACTTCTGGACTACCTTAATTTTTATTACAGTTTGTATTACTTGTTGTTCCACACAGACTTGAAATTTCTAAATAATAAAGACAAAATAAAAATTATGCAGAATGAGACCTTGTCTCAATAATTAGAAAATTTAGAAAGTGATATTCTATAATGTTTTCCTGTTTTCTGAGAATATGAAAAATGCTATTTCTATCCAATAATAGAAATTCATTTATAAATATAGTTTTTAATATTCAAAATTTTAAAACTGAAGCATAAACCTTTTTGAGGTCAAAAAGAGAAACAAAAGCAAACAAACGTTTACACTGTATGTGACTCATACATGGAGCATATTATATTGGAGAACATTGATTCCAAATAATTACAAATATTTATTTAATTATTTTGCCCAGGGACTTGTTAGTGAAAATAGTTATAATTACTACCTACTCTTGCCAATTTTGCTCATTTACTTTATAAAATGCAATTTGGTTTATTATTTAAATCAGGATGTATATACCTGTACAGCTTCTGTTATAGTTTGTCATTCTGTGGAGGTCCTTATTTCGATGGTTTTTCAACTTTTGGCTTCATTATCTGGAAGACTGCCACACACCATTTATATTTTTAATATATCACCCTTAAGTAATTGCATCTTCATCACTGAAGCTAAAAATCCACATTTTCTGGACACCCATATTAAACAGTGAAACACTTTCACTTTGTGCCACCTTTGTGAAATTAGTCTGTTAACACTTTCCTGAGGCATTATCATACTTCTTGAATTTTGAGAAGCAAAATTAGTGGGATATGAAATATAACAGAAACTAATATTTGGGCAGAAGCTGAAGAATAATAGAAACTGATAGTTAAATGATCTTTAAAATATTAATATTTAATGAATTGCCAAATAGATTATCCTGAAGTGTTGTGATAGGTTCTTTTCTGAAAATTCTCAGAAATAACTTAGAAGATCACATTTTACTGATAAATTTAATATCATCCAAAGTCTACTCTTCATTGTTACAGATATGAAACCTGTTTTCTAGAGATCATCTTGTAGTTCCATATCAGAATAGGGAGTAATTAACCACAATTACCTCAGAATGTGTTATCTTCAGGTGAGATGGTACAATAAGTAAGAAACTGGCTATCAGGCTGAGGACCAGAGTAAAAAGAGAATATACATCCTAGTATATATTGCTTTGATCTCTACATTTAGATGGACTCTATGTGCTGGCAAGTATGTGTGCATGTTTGTGAGTGTATGCGTACACATACGTGCGTACACTCACACAAAGAAACACACACACAGTACAGAAATTAGATTTAAAAAAGTAACATACTCTAAAATTAGAAAATCAAACAATTCATATCAAGTTTTATTTCAATAATGAGAATGTGCACATCTAATTAACCAAATTATGATAGTTTCATTTTGCTCTTTTTAAAAAGTGTGAAAGCTTTGTGAATTCACAAACTGTGTTTTGGATGCAGGATGAATTTTGACATTTTCCTGGCCTGTTGACATCAATTTGATCCTCTTTTAAGCAAAGAGTTTAGGTCACATATAAAGGGACCAGGTGATACTTTACAGCATATTGTTTGCAAACCTTCATATGGATTGGTTATGTGTAGCAAATGCATTTTTCAATGCTAATAATTGAACCCAGAGATTCATCAATGCTGTGCAAACGCTCTACCCAAATGCACTTTAGATAACATATTTTCTCTTATTCTTTTTGCAAATTTTTGATTTCTTAAAATTAAAATACAAACACATTATTTTTCCTTTCCTTTCCATCAATCCCTCAAACACCATCCCACCCTCTGCTCTCTCTCAAAGTCATAGCCTCTTTTTGAAACAAAATGATATCACACACAAATATATGCATAAATACATAAATATGCCCAGCTTTCTATGTTTACTATTATTTGTATGTACATTGTTATGGAGTACATGAAAAAACAAAACAAACAAACAAACAAACAAAACACCAAGAAGCCTAAATAAGTCAAATTACATGGAGCATTCATTCAACTCTGTTACGTTTCTTCCAGGTAGAGTAGTGAGAAGCAGCTGATACCACTAATTTGTTCATGTTTTTAAGGGTAAAGATAAACAATACAGAAAGGCAGCTGTTGACACTTCCACCAAGCAAGCATTGTTTATAAAAGTGGAGAAATAGCAGTTAAGTGGCCAGAAAGTACTCATAATCTTGAAATCAAGAAAACATTGTATAGAAATTTATGGCTGGTGCAGACACCAGTTTACTCTAGAGATTTATGGCTGCCCTAAATGACCAGAGAGTCTTAAGAATACTTTCTTGAGATACCTTAACTGTAGTTCAGTAGCTCATTATAATATTATTTCAGGGATGATTCCTTGCTATTAAGTAATCAATGAGTGACTCATTTCTGGGGAATATTAATTCTCCCACTCAGCATTATTTTGTTGCATGTAGTTCTTTGTTTAGTGATAAAGGGCATTTAAGATGTTCTTGTCCATATTAACATGTCTTATTGGTGTTATTCTTCTTCAGGAATTATTCAGAAAGCCATATTCTTAGGGAATAATAAATGAACTTTCCTTGTAGTTTCTGGGAGATAAAATCACACAAAATCTTTCCTGGCTTCTGGCTCTCATAATCTTTTCTTTTCTTTGTTTTTAAATAATTTTTTATTTATATTAATTACCGTTTACTCACTTTGTATCCCTGCTGTAGCCCCCTGCCTCATTCATTTAAAATCACACCCCCTCCCTCATCTCCTTCCTGCCCATCTCGAAGTCCACTGATAGGGGAGGTCCTCCTCCCCTTCCATCTGACCCTAGCTTATCAGGTCTCATCAAGACTGACTGCATTGTCATCCTCTTTGGCCTGGCAAGGCTGCTCAGTCCCCAGGGGTGTGATCAAAGAGTCAGCCAATGAGTTCATATCAGAGATGGTTCCTGTTTCACTTACTAGGGAACCCACTTGTATACTGAGCAGCCATGGGCTACATCTGAATAGAGGTTCTAGGTTCTATCCATGAATAGTTATTCGTTGGAGTATCAGTCTCAGAGAAAACCCCTAGGCCCAGATATTTTGTTTCTGTTGCTTTGATACACTGCTGGGTAGAGTCTTTCAGAGGCTTTCTGTGGTAGGCTCCTGTCCTGTTTCCTGTTTTCACCTTCTTCAAATGACCATCCTGTTCATCTTTCTGAGTGAGGATAGGTCACCTTACTTAGGGTCCTCCTTCTTGCTTAGCTTCTTTAGTATGTACATCTCATAACTTTTTATTCTTTTCTTGTTTCTTATCCTTAAGTTTATGGGTTGTATTAAAGATATATCTTTTGGGGCTGGACACACTAGGATTATTTGATATTTTCATTTTTAAAAATTGTGAGTTTTGTAATTGTTTATAGCTGTTCTAAAGAGAAACTTCTTTGATGAAGGGTGATAGTTAAAATTATCTGTGAGTTAAAAGCTAAGTATTAATAATGCTACAGGAAATTGTGCTGTTTTCATAAATTGCCAGTAGTAGGTTCTCCTTTAAGACCCATGACCTCACTAGCTCTGGGCAGTTGGCTAGGTTTTCTATACCGCACATGAATTCCCTTATCTTAAGCAGGCCTTAAGTTCAGTTAGAGAGATGGTGCTTATTACCAAGATATGAGTACCATTATGTACCTTTAGAGAATTCTTGCCATGCTGCCATTTGTTGTGGTAGATTGGCATTATAGTTGGGTAGATATATTGACTTTTTTCTTCCTAAGCAGCCTACATAATCAGCTTCCAGTACCCTGAAAGCTAGTCTTCAGGGAAGAAGCTTTTGGTAAACAGCACATTATCAACATATGAGGAATATATTAGGTTATATTAGCTTATTAGTTGGTCTTCTGTGGTTGTGATAAAATACCATGACCATGAGCCAAAGGGGAACACTTCTAATTTACACCATTACAATTTACCATCTGACACTCATAAGCTCATGACCCTTTCATGACACAAAATGGCTTCAGTCTAACTTTAAAAGACACCATAGTCTTTAAGTTTCAATATTGTTCTAAAACCCAAAGTCAATTCTGAAACTCACGGGGATATCTTAAGTGTGACTCTCTGGAGAATAAAATAAAGGAGTTGGTAAATGAATAATAAATAAATAAATAATTAAATAAATAAATAAATAAATAAATAAAATAGATTGATAGATAGATAATATTCCCTCCACCTGATACTATTTGTTCACTTCTTTTAAATTAATTTTTATATTAGTTGCAGTTTATTTACTTTGAATTCCAGCTGTAGCCCCCTTCCTCATTCCCTCCCAATCCTTCCCTCCCTCATATCCTCCCTGCCAGCACTCCTCCCCCATCTCTAAGTTCACTGATGGGGGAGGTCCTCCTCCCCTTTCAAATGATCCTAGCTTACTAGCTTATAGTTCTCTTCAGGACTGGCTGTAATATTCTCCTCTGTAGCCTAGTAAGGCTCCATCTGCTTCAGGGTGGAGGGAGGTCAAAACGCCAGCTGTTGAGTTCTTGTCAGAGACAGTTCCTGTTCCTCTAACTAGGAAACTCACTTGGATACTGAGCTGCCATGGGCTATGTCCTAGCAGAGGTTCTAGGTTATATCCATGCATGGTCCTTGACTGGAGACACAGTCTCAGTAAAGACCCCTGTGCCAGAAATATTTGGTCCTTTTGGAGCTCTTGTACTCTCCAGGTCATCTCCCTCTTCTTTCATAAGATTCCCAGAAATCTGCCCACATTTTGGCTATGATTGTCAGCATCTGCTTCAATATTTTGGTTCTGTTGCTTTGATACAGTGCTGGGTAGAGTCTTTCAGAGGCCCTCTGAGGTAGGCTCCTGTCCTGTTACTTGTTTTCTCCTACTTCCAATGTCCATCCCATTTGTCTTTCTAAGTGAAGATTGATCATCTTACTCCGGGTCCTCTTTCTTGTTTATCTTCTTTAGGTGTACAGATTTTAGTATGCCTACCCTGTCTTATAGGTCTAGTATCCACTTATAAGTGAGTATATACCGTGTGTGTCTTAAATGTCTCTCTGTTGCTTTGAGCCTTCTATCCCTCCCTAAGGAAACTCTTTTAACACCTCTTATCTTGTGGAGGGAGGAAACTGTTTAAGGGTCACAAAATTTTGGACACAAAATCCAGCAGAAACAAATGATCTATACATAGCATAGGACAGTCAGGTCAGCAGCTTGTTTCAGAATAGCCAAGTCCTTTGGAAAGGAACTCAGTTATGCTACTTCTGCAGTTTTTGCACCAGATTAACTAAAAAGAAAAATAAAGAAGGGCATGACTGCTCCTAAAAGGTTGAGATTTTTTTTACTATACATAAAAGAATGAAAACAAGACAAGGAAGAGCCATCTAAAAGAGTCAAGAATATACATTATGGGCAAACTGAGTAGTATCATGTGAGGAGAGGTGGGGAGAGAGAGAGAGAGAGAGAGAGAGAGAGAGAGAGAGAGAGAGAGAGAGAGAGAGAGAGAGAGAGAGAGAGAGAGAGAGAGAGAGAGAAAGATTTATACTTCAAAAGACTAGGAGGCTAAGAGACAAAGGCCACCAAAAGGACAGAGACCCAAAAAGGCTGTGCAATCAAAATAGATGGGTTACATCAGAATCAAAGAAGCTGTGGACAGAGAAAGCTCATCCACAGGGATGGAGACGTTCAGGGTAGGGGAAATGGTGTGCCACCAAGGGAGACCCTGTAACAGGTTCGAACTGAATGATGCTGGGAATATCTGATGGCCAGTGTCATCTTTGTTATGTTAATAGGCACCTCAGTTAGACATTTGACCTGGGTTTAAGACTCAAAAGTTTTCCCTCTCTCTCATATACACCCCCCACACAGATATGAATATATATATTCATATATGAATAGCACATATATTGTAATTTCAAAATGAGTGCATGGCAGCTTGGTGAAGAAATAATGGACCAAGCAAGAACAAAGTGGAGCAGGTAGAGCACCAAATGTCTGATACCTGATTCCAGCAGTTTTTTAAGGGGCTTAAATGGTTCCACCTCTCCAGCTTAACTACCTGAAACATATGTCCAATATATGTATTCATTTCTCATTTCCACATGTCTCATCTTCAACATCTCAGGGTCTCCACTGAAATGCAGGCTTCACTATTACAGATTCATGCAATAGCCTCCTACAGTTTCATATCAGCTCTATCACTAGTCTAAGTAGATTTTTGAAAGCATGGAGGAAGGATATTTATCATAGTTACATATTTTCAGCCTTCAAAGGCAAATGATGAAGATAATATTGCAATGTTCTGGTGATAACTGGGTCATTTTATGTTCCCTTGCAGAGTAGGAGGCTTTTCTTTAATAGCATTAATATCTTTAAAAACTACTCCCACTATTTTATGGACAAAAAATTTACTGTTCAGCATTTTTCAAGAAACTAAATCAATTATTTTTGTAAAAAATTAAGTTAAAAATATTTGCTTGACATGTTATTCAAAAACACAATAATATCTTTCAGAATTGCATACTTAAAATGTTCTTTTCAGTGAATCTAATTAATCTAAATTAATATATTTTTTCACATCCTATATTATAAATACCTCTAAAAAATCACAAGATTAATTAGCCAAATATTGTTATTTTAGATTATACATGGCAATACTAGGTTTTCTCCATAGAACTGTTTTCATTTCATGTCTATCATATTCCTTGAATATTTAATGAAACAATTTATGTCTATGGATAGATACATTATTGGAAGCCTGAAGCTAATATCTTCCAAATAATGATTGGAATTTAGAAGAAATGCCTTTTACTGGATTGATTCATAATTAAAAAATGTACTTAAATGCTGGAGGTTTTCCCTTGCCTAGATGTATTTTTGTATTCTCTGTTTGACCTTATTTGGTGGTGAGAGATCGGAAACTTGTTTTTCAGTTGATTTGTCTTTTAAAATAAGCACCAATAGTCATTTGCATAAGTAATTTCAGGAGTTGTTTCTAGTGCTCTTAAATGTTAACATATTCAAAATAAGTACATCTAGCATGACATTATTTAATAATTCATGGATTTTGCTCACAAATGTAAAAGCTTTGTATCATTGTAATACATCCAATTGTGAACCTGACAATGCACTTCCTATCACGATTGCTCTACTATACATGCATACCCCAAACTCCCTGGGTGTTACATACATTCTTTCCTTTTCTGATTTTCAAGCAAATTGTTCCCTTTGCCAATCCCGAAACAACTGGCTGTATGAAAAAAAATGTTTTGTCAGCATTTCCTTGTGAATATCAAAGTGAACATGTTCTTTTAAAGGAATATAAAAATACCTTAGGAGTAAAATAGTCTTGTTTTATATAACTTTTACACATTGATATAGAAAGCTATTTCCATTTAAGATATGCAACCTTACATGGAAATGCTCTTACTTATATACCATCATAACTAAGATGAATAAGAGCAAATTGACTTTACAGTTAAATTTGGAGATCAACAACAATAAATATATAAGAACTTGGAAATCATTTTTTATCTTTGAAATGATATTTACAAACCAATTATAGTTTACTTTTAATCTACTTCATTTTGACTTCAGGAGGATGGTAATAGAGATTCTATTCTGATCCTTTTTATTTCTTCTACCACTGTGACCTGATTTAAAAGTTTTCTTCTCAAGACTTGGTTCTAATAGAATTGACTCTAGTAAAATGTCTTACTTTGCCTTGCATTTCTAAAATAAATTAATTTATTACAATATATTCACTCTGTGTCCCTGCAGTAACCCCCTCCCTAGTCACATTCCAGTCCTACCTACCCTCCCTCCTCTCCCCTTATGCCCCTCCCCTAGACCACTGATAGGGAAGGACCTGTTCCCTTTCTATCTGACCCTAACCTATGAGGACTCATCAGGGATGACTGCTTCATCACCTATTGGCTTCCTTGGAACAGGGGGTCTAGGACCTCCTCATACATGGTCCTTGTTAGGAATCTAGGTCTCTGCAGGCCCCCATGGGCCCAAGAATTTTGGCTCTGTTATCCTTGTGAAGGTCCTGTCCCCTCCTGATCTTTCTATCTCCCTCTACTTCCATAAGGATTCCAGCCCTCTGAACAAAGTTGGCTATGAGTCTCAACATCTCCCTTGATACCTTGGCGGGTATAGTCTTTCACAGGTAATCTGTGGAAGGTTCCTGTCCTGTTCCTTGTCTTCTTCTATTTTCAAGGTCTATCCTGTTTGGCCGTCTGAATGAGGATTAAGCATCATCACTAGAGTCATTTGTGTTGTTTAACTTCCTTAGGACTATAGATTTTACTGTGTCTTTTTTCAGTACTTTTGACTAATATTTAATATAAATGAGTATATACTATATGTGTCTTTCTGTTTCTGGGTTACCTCACTCTGTATGATCTTTTCTAGCTCTGACCATTTGGCTTCAAATTTCATGATTTCCTTGTTTTTAATTGTTGTGTAATATTCCACTGTGTAAATATACCACACTTTCTGGGCCCATTCCTTTGTTGAGGGACATTTAGATTTTTTCCAGATTCTGGCTACTAAAAATAGAGCTGCTAGCAACATGGTTGAACAAATGTCCTTATTGAATGGTGAGGCATCTATTGGTTAAATAGATAGGTTAAATAAATAGATTGGTTAAATAGGGGTGGTATGGCTCAATCTTGATGTAGCACTACTCCTAATTTTCTGAGAAAACGCCAGATTGATTTCCAAAGTGGTTGTACAAGGCTATATTCCCAGGAGCAATGGAGGAGAGTTCTCCTTCCTTCATGTCCTCTGCAGCATGCATCATCCCTTGAGTTTTTGATCTTAGACATTCTGATGGGTGTGAGTTGAAATCCTATCTTAATTTTGATTTTTCATTTCCCTATGACTAAGGACTTTGAGCATTTCCTTAAGTGTTTCTCTGCTTGTAGTGAGAATTCTTTGTTTAGCACTTACCCCATTTTTTAAATTGGATTACTGGATTTGTTGCTCTTTAACTTCTTGAGATCTTTATATATTCTGGATATTATTAGCCCTCTCTCAGATATATGGTTGGTAAAGATCCTTTCCCAATCTGTAGGCTATCATTTGGTTCTGATGACAATCTTCTTTGTTTTACAGAAGTTTTTCTGTTTCATGAAGTCCATTTATTGAATTTTAATCTAGATCCAGTGCTGTTGGTGTTCATTCAGGAAGTTGTATCTTGTGCCAATGAGCTCAAGGCTTTTCCCCACTTATTCTTCAAAAAAATTTGTGTGTCTTGTTTTATGTTGAAGTCTTTGATCCACTAGGAATTTTAACGTTGTACAGGGTGGTAAGTATGGATCTATTTGCATTTTTCTGCATGGAGATAACCAGTTTGACCAGTACCATTTGTTGAAGATGCTGTCTTTTATCCATTGTTTGATTTTGGCTTCTTTTTCAAAATTTAAATTTCCTTATGTGTGTGGTCTTCTAGGTCTTCGATTTGATTCCATTGATCAACCAGTCTCTTTCTATGCCAATACAGTGTTGTTTTTATTGGTGTTGTTCTATATTACAGCTTGAGATCTGTAATGGAGATACCTCAATAAGATGTTTTATTGTACAGGATTGTTTTAGCTATTCTTTTTCTTTAATGAAATTGAGAATTGTATTTCAAGGTCTATAAAAAGGTGGCTTTGTATTTGATAGGAATTGCACTGAATCTGGAGACTGTTTTTGGTATGATGGCCGTTTTCACTATGTTAATCCTACTGATACAAGAGCATGGGTGATCTTTCCATCTTCTGATATCTTTTTCAATTTCTTTCTTCAGAGACTTGACGTTAGTTTTCATACTTGTTGTCCACTTTCTTGGGTAGAGTCACACCAAGGTATTTACAACTATTCTGAAGGGTGTTGTTTCCCTAATTTCTATCTCACCCCATTCGTCTTTTGTATACAGGAGGTCTTCAGGGTTTTGTTGTTGTTGTTGTTTATTTGTTTTGTTTTGAGAAAATTTTGTATCCAGCCACTTTGCTGAAGGTCTTTATCAGTTGACGGAGTTCTTTGGTGTGATTTTTGTTGTCAGTTATGTATACTAACATATCATTTCTGAATAGTGATACTTTGACTGCTTTTTTTTGTATCACTTTAATCATTTTTGGTTGTCTTATTGCTCTAGCTGGGACTTCAAGAACTATGTTCAAGAGACATGGAAATAGTGGGCAGCGTTGCTTTGTCTTTGATTTCAGTTTGATGTTGGCTATAAGGCTGCTGTATGTTGATTTTACTATGTCATGATTACAGTTTCACCTCCCCCTTTCTCTTCCAGTCCTTCTCTACACGACCCTTTCATGCATGCACTCTCTCTCAGATGTCTAATATTTCTAATAATTTAAAAGTCTGGGTTGTTTCCAGGTTCTGACTATTACGAATAAAGC
>JAQQSO010007444.1:0-10628 GCA_028658305.1 Pachyuromys duprasi | reverse complement strand
GCCCTGAGGAGACATGATAAGTTGGGGTTGGATGGAAGGGAAGGAGGTCCTCCCCTGTTGGTGGACTTGGAGGGGGCGGGGAAGAAGGAGATGAGGGAGGGAGTGGGAGGGTAGGAGGGAATGGGGGAGGGGGCTACGCCTGGGATTCAAAGTACCCAACCTGTGATTGAGATAAAAATAAATAAATTAAAAAAAATAAGTTAAGAAAATAATAATAAGAGTGACAATTTAACAATATCATCTAAACTTTCTCCTTTGTATTGAGGTTCCATATTTGTTATGTTTCCCTCCAGAACCAAAGGAGTAGTTAAGAAATATCAGAATACTGCTCCCAAAATACTTGTAAATGGTGTCCACAATTTTGATCATATGCCATCATCATGGGCCATGAAGTTCTGAACATTTATTCTTTGTTAAACAATTTTCTCAACACTGAAACAAAAGGATCAGGTGTACCGAGAAGTAGGTTAGCATTTATAAGTGAGTATATACTGTGTGTGTGTTTCTGCTTCTGAGATACCTCACTCAGAATGAGCTTTTCTAGTTCTCACCATTTGCTTTCAAACTTCATGATTTCCTTGTTTTTATTTGTTGAGTAGTATTCTATTGAGTAAGTGTACCACAATTTCTGTATCCGTTCCTCAGTTGAGGGACATCTGTGTTCTTTCCAGGTTCTGGCTAGTACGAATAAAGCTGCTATGAATGTGGTTAAACACTTGATTGAGTACTTGAGCATATTTTGGATATATTCCCAGCAGTAGTATAGCTGGAAATAGTGGTAGCAATATTCCTAATTGTCTGAGAAAGCACCAGATTGATTTCCAAAATGGTTGTACAAGATTACATTCCCACCTGCAATGGAGGAGGCTTCTCCTTTCTCCACATGCTCTCCAGCATGTATTGACACTTGACTTTTTGATCTTAGCCATTCTGATGGGTGTAAGGTAAAATCTCAGTGTCATTTAAAAAAATCTGTATGATCAATCCTTCCTCAGAAAGACAAATGAGATGGTCATTGGAAGAAGGTGAAAACAGGAAACAGGACAGGAGCCTACCACAGAGGTCCTCTGAAAGACTGTACCCAGCAGTGTCTCAAAGCAGGTGCTGAGACTCATAACCAAACTTTGGTCAGAGTGTAGCGAATCTTAAGAAAAAAGGGAGAGATAGTAAGACATTGAGAGGACAAGAGCTCTACAAGGAAAGCAACATAACCAAAAAATCTGAGCAGAGGCATCTTTTCTGAGACTGATACTACAACCAGGACCATTCATGGATATTACCTAGAACCCCTGCTCATATGTAGTCCATAGCAGCAGTATCCAAGTGAGTTCCCTAGTAAGGAGAACAGGGACTCTTTCTGACATGAACTCAATGGCTGGCTCTTTGATCACCTCACCCTGAGGAGGGAGCAACCTTTCCATGACACAGAGGAAGATGATGCTACCAGTCCTGATCAGTCCTGATAAGCTAGGGTCAGAGGGAAGGGGAGGAGGACCTTGGAGAGGGACATGGGAGGAGATGAAGGAGGGAGGGTGGGATGGGGAAAGAATGAGGGAGGGGGCTACAGTTGTGATACCAAATGAATAAATGGCAATACATATATAAAAACAAAAATTTAATTAAAAAAGAAGTAGGTTTCCTTAAAATAAATTCAATAAATAAAATTATGGCAAAAATCTGCAAAGATGAATATATGATCATATAATGTGTAGAATACTTGTATCCTCATGATAAAGCAGTTATTGAATTAGTTGTTTAGACCTGCCCTCACAATTTAGACCAAGAGAAAATAGAATATTTCAAAACCGTAGTGGTCACAGGTCCTTTCTGAAATCAGAGCTAAAATTCATGTGTGTGATGAAGTAGCCAGAAATCAGTTGCAAATATGTGTTTAACTCTGTATTAATGTACAAAATTAGACAGTGACGTGGAAATACATTTAAAGGCATTTTATAAACCAATGGAGAATCCTAAATTTTTTTTTAATTTTTTTAATTTTTTAAATTTATTCATTTTTATCTCAATCACAGGTTAGGTACTTTGAATCCCAGGTGTAGCCCCCTCCCCCATTCCCTCCTACCCTCCCACTCCCTCCCTCATCTCCCTCTTCCCCGCCCCCTCCAAGTCCACCAACAGGGGAGGACCTCCTTCCTTTCCATCCAACCCCAGCTTATCCTGTCTCCTCAGGGCTGGCTGCAATGTCCTCCCCTGGGAGCTAGCCAGTCTGTCACTCCCCGGCTTGTATGGGGGAAGGTCAAAGAGTCAGCCATCAAGATCATGACTGAAACAGTCCTAAATTTATCAAAGCTTTACAAATTATCTTTTAACATAATAGAAGAAGTTATTATAAAATATTTTATTAAAAATCTTCAGACAATATATTTTGATCACAGTTTGTCCTCTCCCCACTCCTTCCAGATCCTTCCTATGGGACTCTGCTTGTTAAGATCAAAGTCTATCCTTTCTGCATAGCCTCTGAACTTTGTCTATAATGGTGGACTCACTTTATCAGCAGGGTGCTACCTAATCCTTAAAACCTGTAAGGAGCATTATACAGCCATCAGGGAAGATCACAGGACCAACCATTTCATGGTAAGAAGCCTACTCAGCATGCACCTGGGGATTCCAGGAAATACCTCATCTTATGCTAAGGAGATCTTAGTTTTAAGCAAATGACCTTCAATTGTACCTGGAGATCCCCCCCCCCCCCCGCATCCATAGGATAGTTAACTACTATATTCTCTTTCTTGTGATAGGACCATGCTACTGCATGTAAATAAGGTACTGTAGCATTATATCCCCATGAAATCAAACACATTCACACTCAAACCTACTCCAATTGCGCAAGGTTTATAAATCCCTAATTTCACAGGAAATAAAGATGCTGCATGATACTATCACCTTTCCCGCTTGGCTGCCTGAGAATTGTCTTTGATTCTGGGGGAGGGAGGGCTTCAGGGGAGTGGCTGCTGGACAAGCTAGTTGTAGCCTGGCCAAGCATCATGAGTACACTGAGTACCAGGGAAGTCCCCTCCAGGCCTGGATCCTCCCCAGATCTCTCTTCTAGCCTGTTTAAGATTTCCGTCTGTATTCTCTGCCATGATTAGCACAGCAGCATAACCAAGGAACTAAAATACTTTGGTTTCATCATAGGCTTTGGAACACCTGAGCTTCCATTGCTGTCTGATATCAGAATTTTATTTTAATTGTAATACTCAATGAGAAACACTTTCCACTTCCTGGCCTAGTGTATGGGCCTCTGCCTAAAGTGCTCTAGCCATTCCTGAAAGAAAGGAAAACGTTGATCTTGAGGTTTCTCTGTTTTTTTTTGTTTGGAAACCAACAACCACATCACAAACTACCACTTCTTCCTAGCCATTTGAGTCTGAGAATCAGGACCCTAAAGGCTGCCCTACCTCAGATATTGAAGCCCTCACCAAATTCATAAGAGAAATGAAAACCATGTATCCAGTATAACTTAACCCTTAAACTCCTTATAACTTCTGGGAGGGCCTCAAACCATTGGCTCCACCCACTCCTCTTCCCCTATCCCAACAACCTAGCTGTTCAATGGATTCCAAGATAAAAGTAGATAACTGGTCACCTTCACCCTCCCCCAGCCCTCTCCCTCTTCCAACTCCCACCAAAGTGGAGGGAGTGTTCCCTGCTTCTCCTTCTATTAGGCAACAAAGCCATACCCTTCTGAAGCCTGGCAAAAAATTAAGAGGAGCCAAAAACTCCATGGCCTCTCAACTCCCACCCTCTACCACCCTACAGCTTTGCAATCTCCATGATGCTGTTGCAAAAACAAAACAAAACAAAACAAAACAAACAAAAGCCCTCAAATTAAAACCCTGGTGAACTTTGCATCTCCTACTTATGATACCAATTAGGAGCCAGAGTTTCAGGAATGTCAAGCATTCCCAGTTAGATCACCACTCTATTTTACATACCAAGTTGAAGATTTAAAAGGACTGAGAAAGGCAACAAGGAAGATGGGATGACATCCATGCACATTGGACAAAATCTCTCTTACAAAGATGGACTGCCACCTTAAATATGCCCCAAAATTAGCAAAGATATTTGTCACTCCTTTTTATCCAACACATTCTTTCTACAGTGAGAAGCCTAGTTCTTTTTTTTTTTTTTACTTTATTTTTTTTTATTTATTACAATTTATCCACTTTGTATCCCAGGTATATCCCCACAGTTGTTCCTTCCCAACCCCACATTCCCTCCCTCCCTCCCCCATCTCCTTTCATGCCCCTTACCCAGTCTATTGATAGTAAAGGAACTCCTCCCCGTCCATCTGACCCTAGCCTATCATGTCTAATCAGGACTGTCTTTCATAGTCTTCCTCTGTGGCCTGGTAAGGCTGCTCCCACTCAGAGAGAGATGATTAAAGAGTTCATATCAGAGACAGCCCCTGTTCCTCTTATTAGGAAGTCCATTTAGAGACCTAGCTGCCAGGGGATTCCTCTGTGCAGGGGTTATAGGTTATCTCCATAAATAGTCCTTGGCTGGAGTATAAGACTCAGAAAAGACCCCTTAGGCCCAGATTTTTTGGATCTGTAGTTCTCAGACCCTTCCAGGTATTTCTATCTCTCCCTTCTTTCATAAGATTCCCTGTACTCTGCCCTAAGTTTGGCTATGAGTCTCAGCATCTGCTTTAGTACCCTGCTGGGTAGAGTCTTTCAGAGGCCCTCTGTGGTAGGTTCCTGTCTTGTTCTTTGTTTTCACCTTCTTCCGATGTCTATCCCATTTGCCTTTCTGAATGAAGATTGAGCATATGCCCAGGCTCCTCTTTCTTGCTTACCTTCTTTTTGTATACAGATTTTAATATTATTATCCTGTATTACAAGTCTTATAAGTGAGTATAGACCATGTGGGCTTTCTGATTCTCAGATAGCTCACTCAGGAGATCATTTCTAGTCCCACTATTTGCATGCAAATTTCATGATTTCCTTGTTTTTAATTACTGAATAGTATTCCACTGTGTAAATGTACTACAGTTTCTGAATCCATTTCTTTGTTTAAGTAATTTATTTTTGTATTAATCATAGGTTATACACTTTATATCCCAGCTATAGCCACCTCTCTCACTCCCTCCCACTCTCTCCATCCTTCCCTCATCTCCTCCCTGCCCCCTCCAAGTCCACTGATAGGGGAGGACCTCCTCCCCTTCCATCTAACTCTAGCTTATCATGTCTCTTCAGGGCTGGCTGCAATGTCCTCTTCTGGGATCTAGCTAGGCTGCTCCTCCCTAGGGGTGGGGGGGAGGATGGGTCGAAGAGCCAGCCATTGAGTTCATAACAGAAATAGTCCCTGTTCCCTTACTATGGTACCCAGTTGGATACTGAGCTACCATGGGCCATATCTGAGCAGGGGTACTAGGTTATATCCTTACATGGTCCTTGGTTGGAGAAACAGTCTCATAAAATACCCCTGTGCCTTGATCTATTTGGTCTTTGTGGAGCTTTTGTCCTCGCCAAGTCTTACTAACTCCCCCTTCTTTCACATGATTCCCTGCACTCTGCTGAAGGCTTGGTTGTGAGACTTAATATCTGCTTTGATACAGTGGTAGTTAGAATCTTTCAGAGGCCCTCTGTGGTAGGCTCCTGTCTTGTTGCTTGTTTTCTCCTACATTCAATGTCCATCCCATTTGTCCATCTAAGTGAGGATTTATCATCCCAATCCATTTCTTAATTGATGGACAACTGGGTTGTTTCCAGGTTTCGGCTATTACAAATAAAGCTGCTGCAAACATGGTTGAGCAAATGTCCTTGCTGTACACTTGAGCATCTTTTTGAAAAAATCCTAGGAGTGGTATAGCTGGATCAAGAGTTAGTACTATTACAAATTGTCTGAGAAATTGCCAGATTGATTTCCATAGTGGTCGTACTATAGTACATTCTCACCAGTAATCTAGAGTACATTCTCACCAGTAATCAAAGAGGGTTTCTCTTTCTCCACATCCTATTCAGCATGAATTTTCACTAGAGTTCTTGATCTTAGTCATTCTGGTAGATATTAGGTAAAATATCAGGGTTATTTTGATTTTCATTTCACTGATGACTAAGGATGTTGAGCATTTCTCTAAGTGTTTCTCCACCATTTGATATTCCTCTATTGAGAATTCTCAGTTTAGCTCTGTACACCATTTTTTAATTGGATTACTTGATTTGTTGCATTTTAACTTCTTTCGTTCTTATATATTCTGGGTATTAGCCCTTTGTCAGATAAAGGGTTGGTGAAGATCATTTCTCAATCCATAGGCTGTTGTTAAGATGACAGTGCCCTTTGCTTTACAGAAGTTTTCAGTTTCATGAAGTCCCATTTATTGATTATTGATCTTAGAGCCTGTGCTGTTGGCTTTCTGTTCAGGAAGTTGTCTCCTGTGCCAATGAGTTCAAAGTTCTTCCCCACTTTTTCTTCTAACACGTTTAGTGTGTCTTTATATATGTTGAGTTCTTTGAACCACTTGGACTTTAGTTTTGTGCCAGATGATAAGAATGGATCTATTTGCATTTTCTACATGTATATATCCAGTTAGACAAGCACAATTACTTGAAGATGTTATCTTTTTTAATCCATTGTATGGTTTTGGTATCTTTGTCAAAAATCAGGTGTCCATAAGTGTGTGGGATTTTTTTCTGGGTCTTCTATTCTATTCCATTGATCTACCAGCCAGTTTATATGGCAATACCATGCAGTTTTTATTACTGTTGCTCTATAGTAGAGCTTGAGATCAGGATGGTGATACCTCCAGAAGACATTTTATTGTAGAGGACTTTGTAGCAATTCTGGGTTTCTTGTTATTCCATACAAAGTTGAGAATTTTTTCTTTCAAGGTCTATAAAGAGTTGTGTTGGTAATTTGATGGGAATTGTACTTAATCTGTAGGTTGCTTTTGACAGGATGGCCATTTTTACTATGTTAATCCTACCAATCCATGAGCATGGGAGATCTTTCCATCTTCTGATATCTTCTAATTCTTTCTTCAGAGACATGAATTTTTTTCATACAAGTCTTTGACTTGCTTGGTTAGGGTCGCAACAAGTTACTTTATGTTCTTTGTGGCTAGTGCGAAGGGTGTTGTTTCCCTAATTTCTTCCTCAGCCCATAAGCCTTTTGTATACAGGAGGGCTACTGTTTTTTTTTTGTTGTTGTTTGTTTGTTTGTTTGTGTTTTGTTTTTGAGTTAATTTTGTATCCAGCCACTTTGATGAAATGTTTATCAGCTGTTGGAATTCCCTGTTAGAATTTTTGTGGTCACTCAGGTATACTTTCATATCATCTGCAAAGAGTGATACTGTGACTTTTTCCTTTCCAATTTGTATCCCCTTGATCTCCTGTAATTATCTTATTGCTCTAGCAAGGACTTCCAGAACTATGTTGAAGAGATATGGAGAGAATGGGTAACCTTTCCTTATCCTTGATTTCAGTGGGATTGTTTTTCTTCGTTTAGGTTGATGTTAGTTATAGGCTTGCTGTATATTGCCTTTACTATGTTCAGGTATGTGCCTTGTATCCTAGATCTCTCCAAGACTTTAAACATCAATGGATGCTGGATTTTGTCAAATGCTTTTCTCAGCATCTAAGGAGATTATCATGTGGAGTTTTTTTCTTTCAGTTTGTTAATATAGTAGATCACATTGATTGATTTCCATATATTTAACCACCCCTGCATGCCTGGGATGAAGTCTACTTGGTCATAGTGGATGATATCTTTGATGTGTTCTTGTATTCGGTTTGCAAGTATTTTGTTGAGTATTTTTGTGTCAATGTTCATAAGGGAGGTTGACCTGAAATTTTCTTTCTCTGTTGGGTATTTGTGAGGTTTAGGTACCAAGGTGATTGAGGCTTCATAGAATGAGGTTGGTAGTGTTCCTTCTGTTTCTATTTTGTAGAATAGTTTGAAGAGAACTAGAGTTATCCCTTCTTTGAAGGTATGGTAGAATTCTGAGCTGAAAACATCTGTACTGGGCTTTTTTGGAATGGGAGACTTTTGATGACTGCTTCTATTTCCTTTGGGGACATAGGATTATTTAATTGATTTACCTGGTCTTGATTCAGGTTGGTAAGTGGAATCTATCGAGAAAAATGTCCATTTCATGTTGATTTTCAAATTTTGTGGCATATAGACTTTTGAAGTAAGTCCTAACAATTGTTTGGATTTCCTCAGTGTTTGTTGTTATGCCCTCCTTTTCATTTCTGATTTTGTTAATTTGGATAGTGTCTCTGCCTTTTAGTTAGTTTGGCTAAGGCTTTGTCTATCCTGTTGATGACATTAGTTTTAGAAGATGTCAAAATTGTGGAAAATATACAAAGTTTGGAAAACCTTTAAAAAAAAAAAGGGTTTTCACCTAGAAAAAAATATTCTGTTGCATACCACATTTTTACAGGAAACATTGTCCATGTTTTGGCCAAACTAGTTAAAATACCAAGTGCCTGAAGCAAAGATGTAAAAAAGTTATGAGACTTACTTAAACAGAATCACATCTCACCTGACAAAATATGTGATGGACAAAGATATTGGTATTTTAGGTCCTAATCTTGACAAACATCTTAGAAGAAAAAGTAGAGAAATTTTCTCTCAGATTACTGATTCTGTATATAGTCACATACTCTAAAAATATGGAAAACATAAAGAACTTCATTATGACATGAGAATTCAAAATTGCTTTCCTGGTAAGGTAACTTTGATTACTGGTGAAATTTTTAATTGTCCACTGGGAATAGTTAACTCAGGGGATCAGCATAATAATCTCTTTAGTGAGCTGAAATGTGCAGGAATCGTTGACAAGGCACATGGGTATACTGTTAAAATGAACCCTGGGATATATAGGATGAGTTAAATCAAGGTTCAACTGAAGATGAACTTCCAAATTAAAATAATTCCTCAACCATGAGAAATGACCAACCATAATCCACCCAGATATTGAGTCAAACACTTAGAAATGATTTCTGTAAAAACACAGCCTCTTGAAGAATTCAAAATGTTCCATATATCTACAGCAGTATAAAGCATGGAATCTTTGAAAAGAGCATCATAAGTGAAAATTATGGTTTCACGTACTCATTCATGCTGATAAAGAAGAAGACACGACAAATCACAATGGACAAGGCTGGACAACTCAGTGCAAAATGACTACAGATGGATGTGGGAAGCACTGAGAGAAAGAAATCAACAGCCAGTGAGACCTGGCTGCCCTTCTGTGACTTGGCTCTTCAGAGAGGTCTACAAAGTGCATTTGCAAAATAAAGTCAGTTTGTCCTAGCCCAGTGGAATTGAATAGTCTTGTTTCATGCAGTCTAACCTTCTGCCTTGCTGGAGAGTATTTCATTAGTTCTATGACTCAGTATAAATGTATCAAGATAGTTTATATTAGCCAGTCATACTGACCTACCATTTATTTAAAATTAAGAATGCAAGGAAATAATGTGGACAGCAAACACTTGAGTCAGTTTGGCAATCTTTACAATTCTAATATCTTTTTAATGAATTCATAGTGTCATGACTACAGAGATGTAAATGTGTCAGTTATATCAACTCACTTTGCCTGAACTATGCATTTAAACTCACAAACTTAAGGTTCTACAATAGTTCTGATTTTTTCTCTCAAAAGCATTCATCAGCAGATTTCAGGCTCCTGAGATTTAACACATTTTATTTCAATATCACGAAAAAAGACTTTTCCCAAAGAAGGACTTGCAACTATTTGACACCATATTCTCATTTATACCAAAGAACTCTTCCATTGATGGTGCACTTTTGTATTAGAATTGAAACCAATGGCTTACATCTTGAGCATAAGCCTGATAGCATGCTTTACTTATCATTATTTTCCAACTGACTAGACAAAGTCTCCAAGCTGGGGAGTAAGTACATTGATAGGTATTTTTTTTTCATTCCCAAATATGGGGAATTTTATGGCCTTAAGCATGAATGAAATTTTCTTTGTCCTTAGATAATTGAACAGGATGCAAAACCTTCCCAATTCTGAAATGTCCATTTCTCTCTGGTTTCTCAAATTTACATTAACTTTTAATGCATAGTCTTAATATTTGGGTATATAACTTCTCAGGTACAGATATGGATTACTGAACTGTAGAACATGATCCAAAGTCAATGTTTAATCAACCCCAGAGACCTCTACTCCATTATTCTTGGTTAACTGCTCCTTTTGCTTGAACATTTTATCAGTATTTAACCATCTCTTCATTGCACACACAAAGTTAGAAAAAGTATACTTAATGCAAAACAATTCTCTGGCCTGTATTTTTTTTTTTTACTTTATCTGAAATTCTTTTTTTTAAATTTTATTTATTTTTATTTAATTTATTTACTTTTATCTCAATCACAGGTTAGGTACTTTGAATCCGAGGCGTAGCCCCCTCCCTCATTCCCTCCCACCCTCCCACTCCCTTCCTCATCTCCCTCCTCCCCACCCCCTCCAAGTCCACCAACAGGGTAGGACCTCCTTCCCTTCCATCCAACCCCAGCTTATCCTGTCTCCTCAGGGCTGGCTGCAATGTTCTCCCCTGGGATCTAACCAGTCTGTCACTCCCCGGCTTGTATGGGGGAGGGTCAAAGAGTCAGCCATCAAGATGATGACTGAAACAGTC
>JAQQSO010007443.1:0-10629 GCA_028658305.1 Pachyuromys duprasi | reverse complement strand
GGTTGTGTACCACCCAGTGTAGCCTGGTATTTCTTCTTAGGCCAGTCCCATTGGATCAGCTCCCCTACCCTCATTCATTACTTTTCTAAAAGCTCTGTTGTCACAGAGAAGCTAGCCCTTCCACAGCTAGGTATGGGAGAAGCACTTTGACCATAAAGGGACCTTTTGTGACACCCCAGAACACTCTGCACACTGTCCCGGGTAGACTCCTGCATCACCTCCTACACCTGTGCAGAATTTCAGGAAGTTCACAGGCCCCAACTTGAGAACCAGGGCCTTAGGCCATCTTCTTCTTTTCACAGATGCAGAAAGGAAGGTTCAGAAAGGGGAAATGAGCTGCAGCAGGTCAGAATGGAAGCAGCTCTCCTGGTTCTTCAGCCTGTGCTCTCTTCCCGCACCCCATCAAGTTTCAAGCCTGCCAAGAACTTTAGAGTAGTATGAACAAGCATACCCCAGGTCCAAGGCAGGGAGTAAAGCAGGTGCCTGCTTCTTTCCCCGAGATAGTCCCTAGAGTAAACCAGGTGACAGCTAGTGGACAGCACTAACTTTGCTGTCAGTCAGCATGGGGCTCAAGTATGAGTGGAGTACATGGCTTCTTTGCCCCAAAGTTCCACTCAAGAGCCGAAGCCCTCCTGGCTAGTGGTCTGGTCATGGACCTCTGGCTCTCACACTGTGAATTTGCACATTGTTCAGAAGTCTCCCCAGGTGTTTCAAGCTCAAACAGTCTATACTTCATTCTAGAACAGAAGTCACAGAGAAAACCAAGTCACTTGAGGTGTTTGGGACCTGGAATTAGGAAGGAAATCGTTTTCAAAATGCCTTCTAGCCTGACATGGTGGAATATGTCTATAACTCTAGATTCTGGAGATAGAGGACATGCAGACCGGTCCCAAGGACTTCCTGGTTAGCTAGTCTAGCCAATCCATTAGCTCCAGATTTACTGAGAGTCTCTGTCTCAAAAAATAAAGTAGGCGCGGGAATGCAGGCATGTACCTTTAATCCCATCTCCCAGGAGGCAGAGAGGCTGTTAGAGTTCAAGGCCATGCAGGACACACAGCAACATCCTGTCACACACACACACACACACACACACACACACACACACACACACAAGGTGGAGAGTCCTAAAGAAAGACCATTGTCATAAAGCCTTGGTCTCCACAGGGCCATGTATGTATGTGCATGAAAGCACACATCACCATATATAAAAATAAAATAACAAATCAGAGCCAGGCATGGTGGCACTCATCCATGATGGTGGAACTTGTGAGGCAGAGGCAGGAGGATCAGGAGTTCAAAGTCTTCATCTGCATGATCAAATCCAGCCTGGGCTACAAAAAAATCCGAAAGAGGGTAGGAGGAGTCGCAAGATCCACCAACAGATTGTCTTCTAATTATATAATGGAATTATTTAGATTAAAATAGGTGTAGTTTAAATGGGATGAGAAACCTCAGGAAAAAATCTGAAACACCCTTAAATATATTTTAATTTTTTATTTTTGTATTAATTACAGTTTATTCACTCTTTTATCCCAACTGTAACCTCCTCCCTCATTCCTTCCCAATCCCAACCTCCCTCCCTCATCTCCTCCCATACCTCTTTCCAAATTCACTGATTGGGGAGGTCATCCTCTCCTTCCATCTGATCATAGCCTATTAGGTCTCATCAGGACTGGCTTCATTTTCTACCTTTGTGGCCTCAGGGGTTGCTTGTCAAAGAGCCAGCCCCTGAGTTCATGTCAGAGACAGTCCCTGTTCCCCTTATTAGGGAACCCACATGGAGTCTGAGCTGCCATGGGCTACATCTGTGCAGGTGTTTTAGCTTATCTCCATGAGTGGTCCTTGGTTAAAGTATCAGTCTCAGAAAAGACCCCTGTTCCCAGACTTTTTGGTTCTGTTGCCCTCCTTGTGGAGCTCCTGTCCTCTCCAGGTCTTCCTATTTCCCCTTCGTTCATAAGATTCCCTGCACTCTGCCAAACGTTCGGTTATGAGTCTTAATATCTGCTTTGATATGCTCCTAGGTAGAGTCTTTCAGAGGCCCTCTGAGGTAGGCTCCTGTCCTGATGCTTCTTTTCTCCTTCATCCAATGTCCATCCCATTTGTCCTTCTAATGAGGGTTAATCCTCTTACCCGAGGTCCTCTTTCTTGTTTATCTTCTTTAGGTGTATAGAATTCAGTATGTTTATCCCATCTTATAGGTCTACATAAGTGAGTATACACCATGTGTTTCTTTCTGCTTTTGGGATACCTCACTCAGGATGATCATTTCTAGGTCCCACTATTTGCCAGCAAATTTCATGATTTCCTCATTTTTAATTGCTGAGTAGTATCTCATTGTGTAAAAGTATCACAATTTCTGTATCCCTTCCTCAACTGAGGGACATCTGGGTTGTTTCCAGGTTCTGGCTATTATGAATAAAGCTGCTATGAACATGGTTGAGAAAATGCCCTTATTGTGTACTTGAGCATCATTTGGATACATGACTAGGAGTGGTATAGCTGGATCTTGAGCAATCACTATTCCTAATTGTCTGAGAAAGCACCAGATTGATTTCCAAAGTGGTTGTACAAGTTTGTATTCCCACCAACAAAGGAGGAGGGTTGCCCTTTCTCCACAACCTCTCCAGCATGTGTTGTCACTTGAGTTTTTGATCCTAGCCATTCTGATGGGTGTAAGGTGAAATCTCAAGGGTGTTTTGATTTGCATTTCACTAACTGCTAATAATGTTGATCTTTAAGTGTTTCTCTGCCATTCAATATTCCTCTATTGAGAATTCTTTGTTTAGCTCTGTATCAAGTAATTGGATTAATTGATTTGTTGCTTTTTAACATCTTCAGGTCTTTATATATTCTGTATATTAGTCCTCTGTCATATATAGGGTTGGGGAAGATCCTTTCCCAGCTTGTAGGCTGTCATTTTGTTCTGATGACAGTGTCCTTTGCTTTATCAAAGCTTTTCAGTTTCATGAGGTCCAATTTATTGACTGTTGCTCTTAGAGCCTGTGCTGTTGGTGTTCTCTCAGGAAGTTGTCTCCTTTGCCAATGAGTTCTAGTCTCTTCCCCTTTTTCTAACCAAATTAGTGTGTCTGGTTTTATGTTATGGTCTTTGATCCACTTGGACTTTAGTTTTGTGCAAGGTGAGAAATATGGATCAATTGGCAGTTTTCTACATGTAGACATCCAGTTAGACCAAGACCATTTGTTGAAGATGCTGTGTTTTTTCCATTAAATGGTTTTGGCTTCTTTGTCAGAAATGAAGGATTCACGGGGTTTATTTCTGGGTAGTCTATTCAATTCCATTGATCCACTGTTCTGTTTCTATACCAGTACCATGCAGTTTTTATTACTATTGCTTTATAATACAGCTTGAGATCAGGGATGGAAATACCTCTAGAAAATCTGTTGTGGTACAGGATTGTTTTGTCAATTCTGTTTTTTTTTTCCCATATGAAGTTGATAATTTTTCTTTCAATGTCTGTAAAGAATTGTGTTGGTATTTTGATGGGAATTGCATTGAATCTGTAGATCCTTTGGCAGAATACTCTATTTTTACTATATTAATCTCACCAATCCATGAGCACAGGAGATCTTTCCATCTTCAATTTCTTTTTCTTACCTTCTTCAATTTCTTTCTCCAGAGACTTGAATTTTTTTTTTCAAACAGGTCTTTGAATTGCTTGGTTAGTGTCACACCAAGGTACATTATGTTATTAGTGGCTATTGTGAAGGGTGTTGTTTCCCTAATTTCTTTCTCAGCCTTTTTGTCTTTGATATACAGGAGGGGTATTTTTTATTTTTTTTATTTGATTTTGTATCCAGCCACATTGCTGAAGTTGCTTATCACCTGAAAGAGTTCTCTGGTTAAATTTTTGGGGTCCCTCATGTATACTATTAAATTACATGCAAATAGTGATACTTTGAATCCATCCTTTCCAATTTTTATCCCCTTGATCTCTTTTGTTGTCTTATTGTTCTAGCTAGGACTTCATGAACTGTTTTGAAGAGGTATAGAGAGAGTGGGAGAGAGTGGGCAGCCTTTCCTTGTCCCTGATTGCAGTGAGTTTAAGTTTTTCTCCATTTATTTGATATTGGCTAGAGGCTTGCTGTATATTGTCTCTCCATGTCTTTAAATATTAACGGGTGTTGGGTTTTGTCACATGATTTTTTGGCATCTAAAGATATGATCGTGTGGCTTTTCTATTCACTGTGTTTGTATGGTGGATTACATGGATGGATTTCCATATACTGAACCACCTCTGCATGCCAGAGATGAAGCATACTTGGTCATGGTGGATGATATTTTTTATGTCTTCTTGGATTCTGTTTGCAAGTATGTCATTGTGTATATTTTTTATCAAAGTTCCTAAGAGAAATAGGTCTACAGTTCTCTCCTCCCTCCCCTTTTTTTAGTGGGACTTTGTGTGGTTTAGGTATCCCTTAAAATATTTAACACATCATTTAAAATTTCTACATAAATGATTCTTTATTTGTTCCTCACTATCCATTCTGAAAGGAGGTGACTTAGTCTGATTCCTTCTGTTTCAAATAAATATTATTTGTGTGTATGCATGCTCACAGTGTGTATGAAGGTCACTTCTCTCCTCCACCTTTAAGTACTGGTGATGGAACTCAGGGTACAGGGTTGTGTGACCAATGCCGTTACCCACTGAGCAACATTACTGCCCCTCCCCCCTTTTCCCATAGAGTCTCATGTATCCCAAGTTCCCACACTGGACTCAAACTCACTATGTAACTGGACAGGTCCATGAACTTCTGGTTTGCCTGCCCCTACCTCTGGAGTATTGAGATTCCAAGGATGCAGCACCACTTCCAGTTTATTCAGTACTGGGGAGCAAATTGAGGTCTTCATGTACACTGGGCAAGTACCCTAACCAACTGAGGTACAGTCCTGGCTCCTGGTAGCTTTAGTTCTCAAACATGGGGTGAGAGAACAAAGTGGTGACTGAAACAGGAAATGCTACTTACTTTAGGCAAAGGGGATGGTCCCAGATAATCACTTTTTACTTTATCACCTGAATTAATAAATAGTCAGACTTTCTTCCTACCTTCCCGGTTAACTTCACAGATCAGCATGGAGTCTTCACTCACAGCACTGACAGCAAAAGCAAGAGAGACTCCCTGTGGGCCTGGTCTGGAAACTGATATTTCAGAAAAATAATAACTCCTCCAGCTTTGTTCCCTATAAACAATAAAGCCTTGAAGGAGTGCACACATGCACCTGCTGCTGTCTCTGCCTGAGGAGGCCTCACCCCTGCCCCAGTCACCAGTAAGATCAGTTTCTGCCTAGAGGGAAGGAAAAGTTGTCTCAGGGGAAGTGGAAATAGTAGACTAGTGCTTTGATGTGTCAAACAGGCAACTGAGATGCAGCAAAAGAGCAATGACCACTGTTGCCAGCTTCCACTACTGACTTTAAATTGGCTCCAGTAACCCACCTCAGGGTGAACGTCTCTAGCTTGAAGAACTGAAAGGCAGGAAATCCCAGGCATCAGCCCTCTTTCCTAGGAACAGCCTAAGCGACACTGCCCTCTGTTGGTCCTAGAGGAGTATTACAAGGCTGGCAGGCAGTAATAAGGACTGGTTTCAGTTCCCAGTCCTGCAGACAAAACAGTAACAAAGGGGTATTAAAATGCAGATGACTTAAAAACATCGATACAGAGGAAACTAATATGTTTTTCTTTTTCTTTCTTTCCAGTATTTTGGTTATTGTTTTCTTGTTTTTGTTGCTGTTTCGTTTTTTATTTTAGTGTGTGTGTGTGTGTGTGTGTGTGTGTGTGTGTGTGCTTTTGAGACAAAAAAAAAAAAAAAACAAGTAGCTGTGGCTGCCCTGGAATTCAGTATGTGGGTCAGGTGCCCCCTGCTGGGATTACGGGCATGCATCACCACACCTGGCCTATAGAATAATATTACATATAATAATGTCTAATTGTAAAAATCAAAGAAATGCATAATATTTATCATTTATTTCTGATGCAAACATTTCAAGGCCTTTCTTCTAGCATTTTGAAGTAGTCGTTATTAACTGCAGTTATGCTACTGTGATATACTACAACTTAGTTTTACTATCTAGAGCTGACCCAGTCAGTACTCATTAGGACATCTCTCCCTTTTGGTGAGTGGGCAGGGTGTTAGGGTCTCACTATGCAACTCAGTCAGGCTAGGAGCTTGCTGCCCTCCTGAGTCCTGGCCTAGCCTGTCATCTTTGGAGGTATATCTGGTTAAGAACCTTCTCTTTGGACACATAAGAGAAGTCATATGCAGCAGCTGATCCAGTGTCCAGGATCCATGTGAGATGTCATTAGATTGGATCTCTATGTTCAGAGGTATGAATATGTGTGTGTGTGTGTGTGTGTGTGTCTTACAAACATACAATCCTAACACAGCTGAACCAGCTTATTATCTCTATCCCCTTTCATCTTAACTGTTCCCAAATTCTGGTAACCATTTTCTCAATGTTTTCTGATTAGATAAATTCATTTAGAATTCACATGTGAGTGAGAACTATTTGTTTTTCTGTGCCTGCCTTGTTTCATTTGACATAATTGTGGGTTGTCCTTTATTAAAAAAATAAAATTATGTAGGAAGTGATGGCTCACACCTTTAATCCTAGCTCTCAAGAAGCAGACACTGGAGGATCTCTGTGAATTCAAGGCCAGCCTGGACTACAGAACAAGGTCTAGAACATCCATGGCTACATAGAGAAATCATGTCTTAAAAAAGTATTTATTCTTTTTATTTCATGTGTGTTTTAATGCACGTATATGTGTGAACTGTGTGTGTTCCCAGTGCCCCAGAAGACAGAAAAGGGAGTTGGATCTCCTGAAAATGGAGTTGGAATGTTTGTAAACTACCATGTAGTTGCTTGGAATTGAACCCAGGTTCACTGCAAGAGCAACAATTGCTCCTAAATGCTGAGCCATCGTTTCATGTGTTTTTGTCAGATCCTTGGCTCTCTGTAACAGCGATCCATGTCTTAGTAGGACCCTAGACCTTAGCACAACAGACTCCAAGATGGAAGTATAATTCAGTCTGTAAAACTCAGCATATATATAGAACCACCTGCCAAAACTAAAACTGAGACCTAATCCCTCGAGTCCATAGTTCTGGAAAGTCTCTAAATATATTAACCTTGTGTTTTGGCTTCTAAAGTCCTGTTTCTGAGTAACTGTTCTTGTTAACTAAAGTATGTCAACCCAGAACATGATTACTCTGCTTAAAATCTCACCCTGAGAAAGGGTAGGTGCTACACTGGAATCCTGAACACACAGTGTAGTTGCTGGCAAGCTAATAAATACTTTCTAGTGGCTTAAATCCATATCTGAGCAGCCTTCTCTGGTGAGTACACTACAGAATTTCTGCAGCTCTCACCAAGATCCCAGAGCATCACCTCCACACACCAGAGGTCTCACAGCCCCTTGGAGCAGGGAAGAGTTGGGTGGTCAAGGAGCTCCTAGGGGTACATAAGACCAGGTTGTCAGGAATCACTTTGATCAATCACTGCTTAATGTTTCAGAGATGTCTGATATCTCCACTTCAACAGGAAAGAATCAGGAATTTGCCTAGCCTGTCATGTTTGGAGGTATGGCTGGTTAAGATGCCTTCTGTTTGGACACATAGGATAGGTCAGATGCAGCTGCTGATTCTGTGTCCAGGATCCATGTGAGATGTCATTGGATCGTATCTCTCTATTCAGAGGGGTGTGTGTGTGTGTATGTGTGTGTGTATGTGTGACTTGTGATTTCTCCTCCTGGCCCTATACTCACAGAATGATAACTCATAGCACTCAAAATATTATTTACAAACACATAGGGCATATAGCTGTGTGCTTCTCTCACTAGCTCATAACTGAAAATAACCTATTACACTAATATACATTTTGCCATGTGGCTAGTTACCTGTGTTCAGGTACCATGCATCTGTCAGCTTAATATGTTGCTGGCTGAATCTTCTACCAACTCTATCCCAGAATCCTTTCTACCTGCTAAATGTCTCACCTCCTACTTTCTGCCCTAGCTATAGGCCATCAGATTTTGGTATTGACATATGTTGCATTTATACATTACACAAGATAATCTCTAAAAATGTTTCTGTCTGTCCTTTTAAGTGTTTCTATCAGTTTTATTTCAGTGTATGGACCAGTGACTTTCTGTGGTGTGAGATCCTCCCCATACCTGGCATAAAATATGTGCCCTCTCCTGTTGAGATCCCAAATCATTTTGGCTCTGCCAGGTTACCCAGAGAAACAAACAAGGAAACAAACAAACAAAAGAAGCAAGCATCCCTGCTCCCAGAACTGAGCAGGTGCTTTTGTTTGGTTGTTTTACTCCTGCTCATAGTCAGAGTTAGTGCCTGTGTGGACGTGGATAGAGGCCTTGCCTTAAATCTAGGGTCCCCTGCAATCTAAGCTGAATGCACACAGTGGGGGAAACTATTTCTCCCAGGAGGGCATTCCTTCCTCTCCAGACCTACTCTATGCAGCCCAAGGAATGTGAAAACCTCCCCCTGGGTTGAGCCCTACAAACAGAAAGTTCCACTCGATTTTTTTCTCATGTCTTGTATCTCCTTGTTAACCAATGATTCACAAAATACACCATTCTCTGATAAAGGTAGGAAACAGCCCCTGGGCTGGGCAGAAATATCACTGCATAAAACAGCCTGGACAGAATGGACTTTCCCTTCTATTCAACACTGACCAAGGAGACTTTAAAAGTGTTTCACTAGGTCCATTAGAGAAGGATTAGACAGTTGCTCAAAAGATTTCCTCTGTCACCCAGTTGGCGCCAGATATTAGAAAAAAGGTTATAAAAGCAAAATAAGAACACAATTTAAAGGTATTAGTAGGTCCCAGTAGCTGCAGGTATCTCAAAACTGTTTAACAACAGAGAACACTTTGGGAGGTGACTTTTTGCATAAACTGAAAGCCACTGTCATCTTCTCTGAAAATAGAATGCAGTTACTCTTACAGGTATGCAGCTAAATGTTGATGTCCTACTCTCTGTCAGAACAATATCTCCTAGCTGAAAGTTCTGCTCCTACTCAAAAGATATGAAGATTTCAAGGGGGGTATGAGTAGAAAGCATCCCATATGGGAAGGGCACGATACCAAGCTCCTATAATTGTTTAACTACCCAGTTCAGCTACCTCTATCCAGTTGGAACAATACCCAATGGGCTTGGAAACCAAAAAGGGAATTTGTGTTCCATATTGTAGCGCTTGTTTTTAAAACTCTACTTTTTTAGGGGTGTTTAGGCCTCTACCTCCCTTCCAACCTCCCAAACATATACAGGAGAGAGAAGGTTAGTGGGGAGGGGAGTGCAGACCCTGTTACTTCTCCCAGATGTTTAGGATTGAGGGTCGTAGGGGGATATGCCAATCTACATCAACAGCAGCCAGCAGTTTCCTCCAAGCTGCTGTGCCCTGAAGAATTTCTCTGTCTTTCTGATCCAAAATGCCACACCATCTGTCCCTCTGGTATCTCCAAAGTGCTACACTCCAATGCCACATGCCAACAGTGCACAGGATACCTTCTTCTTTTGGGATCTAAAATTTATATCCTCAGAGTTCTAGACCAGACCACTCTCCATGCATATCTTACCAGCTAGCAAAGCCACGCCCCAGGTGAGATCATTAACAGCTCTTGTCAAACCATAGCCCAACTAAAATTCCACAGTTGGGATTAAAACAAAAACATATTTACATAACATACCTGAGTTGTTTTTTTTACATAGTAATCATGTATATTTTTAATTTATTTATTTTTATATCAATCACAGGTTAGGTACTTTGAATCACAGGCGTAGCCCCCTCCCTCATTCCCTCCTACCCTCCAACTCCCTCCCTCATCTCCCTCCTCCCTGCCCCCTCCAAGTACACCAACAGTGGAGGACCTCCTCCCCTCCTAGCCAACCCCAGCTTATCCTGTCTCCTCAGGGTTGGCTGCAATGTCCTCCCCTGGGATCTAGCCAGTCTGTCACTCCCCAGCTTGTGTGGGGGAGGGTCAAAGAGTCAGCCATCCAGATCTTGACTGAAACAGTCCCTGATTCCCTCACTAGGGTCTTCAGTCCTACACCGAGCTATCATGGGCCCCATCTGAGCAGGGGTTCCAGGCCACATCCACACATGGTCCTTGATTGTAGAAACCATCTCAACCAAGACCCCTGTGCCCTGCTCAGTTTGGTCTTTGTGGAGCTCTTGTTCTCCGCAAGTCTCACCAACCTCCTCCAGATCTATCATTACTTCTCGCACTCTGCCAGAGGCTTGATTGTGAGTCCTAATATCTGCTCTGATACATCGCTACATTGACACCCCCAGAGGACCTCTTTGGCATGCTCCTGTCCTGTTGCTTGTTTTCGCCTCCACTCAATGTCCATCCCATTTGTTCATTCAAACAAGCATTGATCATACCAACCTGGGTCCTCCTTCCTGTATATCCTCTCTAGGTGTTTAGATTTCAGCTTGACCTTCCTATCCTATAGGCCTATATAAGTGAGTATATACCATATGTTTCTTTCTGCTTTTGGCATACCTCACTCAGGATGATCGTTTCCAGGTCCCACCATTTGCCTGCGAATTTCATGATTTCCTCCTTTTTAATTGCTGAGTAGTATTCCA
>JAQQSO010007442.1:0-10629 GCA_028658305.1 Pachyuromys duprasi | reverse complement strand
ACATAGACCTATAGGATAGGAAAGTCAAGCTGAATCTACACTCCTAGGGAGGATATACACGAAGGAGGACCCAGGTTGTTTTGATCAATGCTCATTTGGATGAACAAATGGGATGGACATTCAGTGGAGGAGAAAACAAGCAACAGGGCAGGAGCTTGCCAAGGAGTACCTATGTGGGGGTCAATGTAGCACTGTATCAGAGCAGATATTACGACTCGCGATCAAGCCTTTGGCAGAGGGCTAGAAGTAATGATAAAAATGGGGGAGGTTGGTGAGACTTGGATAGAACAAGAGCTTCGCAAAGACCAAACTGAGCAGGGCAGAGGGGTCTTATATGAGACAGTTTGTACAATCAAGGACCATGTGTGGATGTGGCCTGGAACCCCCGCTCAGATGGGGTCATGATAGCTTGGTGTCAGACTGAAGGCCCTAGTGAGGGAAACAGGGACTGTTTCAGTCATGAACTTGATGGCTGACTCTTTGACCCTCCCCCATACAAGCTGGGGAGTGACAGACTGGCTAGATCCCAGGGGAGGACATTGCAGCCAGCCCTGAGGGGACAGGATGAGCTGGGGTTGGACGGAAGGGAAGGAGGTCCTCCTCTGTTGGTGGACTTGGAGGGGGCGGGGAGGAGGGAGATGAGGGAGGGAGAGGTAGGGTGGGAGGGAAAAATGGAGGGAGGCTACGCCTGGGATGCAAAGTACCTAACCTGTGATTGATATAAAAATAAATAAATTAAAAAAAACAAAAAGAAAAATATCTATTTTGTACAAAAGAAAAAAGAAAATACATAAAAATAAATAAAAAATTAAGTAAATAACATGTGTTTAATTTGTCATATATAAACACTTCCAAAATGTTAGAGGTTATGATTATCACTACTAGAAGTTTTTAGCAATTTCAGAAAGCTTGTGATTTTATCTTCCTTAATAAAGAACACCAGTATCTCTAAATCTTTGCAAATGTGTTACTTATGTACCATAAAATATTTTATAGAAACATTCTTTATTATTGTAGCAATTGGAGTCCCCAAACTAAACAGTAGAAATCTCTAAATCCCGAGTAACCCCTTTAGTCCCCTCAATAAAAGTTTAGTGCATTGGGATGGGAGATATTCTTTTTATTGATGCACAAGACAAGCACCCACAGTCCAGGTGACTGAAAATAGCAAGTGACTGAAAATAGAAGAATAATCAGAAAAGAGATGAACTTAAGACACAGTTACAGCCCTACAGGCGACAGTTGAAGAACACATCTTTCTGTGATGCAGTCAGGTATTATTTGGGGTCACTGACAACAAGCACATTATAGCTAGAACTCAAAGGAAACAGAAAGTTGTGTAGAATAACTTCTCCCTAAAACAGTGGTAAATGTGGTTGTGTGGTTAAACTTCAGCTGCACGACATGTCATCCCAAAATGTCTACATAAAACAGTGCAGTTAAGTTTATTTTGGGCAACTCAGTCTATGACCTTTTGGTCATAAATTGTAACATAATGGTATCTTATTTTCTTATTAAATGAAACGGTGATTGAGTACTTATCCTGTGTAAAATCCCATTTGGAAAGTATCCTGAAGATAACAAGATGTCCCTAAGCACAAGCTAACTATCTAGGTTTTACATAAACTGCATAGAACAGGGCAGTAAAATACATTCCTAGCAGTGCGGTATGGAGAACTCTCACTGAAATAGGAAAGTTTTATGTTTTTATTTCTGCCCTCAGCTACTTACTAACTTGGTGTTTTTTAGAGACATTTCACTGTAGATGATACTGTGTTATATAAGAACATTGTCAAATGAGATGATAGTGTGCATTAATCGCATTTCTCCATGTCCAGTCTCATCTTTTATCCCACCCTTCTTTTTCCATTATTTCTCCTTGCTCTCTTAGATAATTTTGATTTTATTTTCATGACATATATATGTCTATATATAGTATTTGATATATATGACATAACACATATATATGTGCATTTGCATAAAACCTAGGAAACACATTCAAGAAATAAAACTCATAAAATTTGTCTTTCTGAAGCAGACTCAATTTGCTTAATATAATTATCTTCATTTGCATTTATTTTTCTGAAAGTGACATAGGTTTGTCTTTTTTATGGCTGAAAAAAAAGCCCAGTGTTTATATAGAACATGTTTTCCTTAACCATGCGCTGCTGACAGACCTCTATGCTCACGGCATAACATAGCTATGCTACTGTGAACAGTGCTGCAGTAAACATTGATGTGCAAGTATCTCCAATATGCTCATTCAAGGTCATGAGAGTAAATGTCAGTAAGAGGTATAGAAGGGGCATATGCTAGATCTGTTTTCACTTTTGTGAGAAATGTTTGTGCTGACACAAATAGTTGCTTCCTAAGTTTGCATTCCTGGCAGCAATGTAAAAGTAATTCGTTTTGTTCATATTCTCATTGGTATTTGACATCCATTCTGACTACAGAGAACTTCAAATCATGATAAATTGAATTATTTTATTAATACACAACTGTTATACATGAGTGTGGTGGTATATGTCTGTAATTCTAACATTTAGAAGGAGGAGGAAGGATTAGGAGTTTGGGCCATCACATTTGAGGCATGAGACCATAAAGGCATTGTCATAAGGAGTAGGGAAGTTACATGTTTATTTTATATATTAATATCAGTATAATAATAACAACTACTTTTATGAAAATAAGTGTGAAACACTCTCCTAAAATTACTTATAAATTATCTCACAATTTTGAAGGAAAGCCTAATGGTATCTTGGTATCAGAGAGGAAAGAATATAATTTTTTTCTTTTTTCTTTTATTTTTTAACTATCAGTTACAGTTATTAACTTTGTATCCCAGCTGTAGCCTGTTCCCTCATTCCCTCCCAATCCCACCCTCCATCCCTCATCTCCTCCCTGCCCCTCTCTAAGTCCACAGATAGGGGAGGTCCTCCTCCCCTTCCATCTGACACTAGATTATCAGGATTTTTTCCTCCCCTTCCATCTGACCCTAGATTATCAGGATTTTTCAGGAATATAATCTTGTCACGTAACAGGTGCAGGTAACACTGCAGATACAGCTTCAGTGTAAGCGCTGTCATGACAGTCACGGTGCTCTTCTGCTACTCTAAGTGCTGCTATTTTTCTCTTACTATTTGTAAAAAAATTAATCTCGGGGATGTTAAATAATTCCCAAAACAATTCTACACAAAGGAGTCCAGGATCAACCTGGAGACTCTAGCAACTGGGTCCATGCTTTTGGCTCAAACTGTTCTATCCCATTTCCAGGAAACACACAGTGGGCTAAAGCTCTTGCTTCAAAAACGATACCCATAAACCCCCAAGTAAAGTGCCAAGTGTCCTGCAGAAAACACACTCCTCTGAAGGGCACAAAAGACGATAGCAGTGCATTTCCCACCTCTGAGAGATGGAGGCTTTGTTGCTTAGTCAGTGGATCATGTCCTCTGGGCAGATATGCAGGAAGGGATGACAATCAATCGTAGGGGAACTAGATAGCCCTGGAACCAGATTTCGGTCTATGAGAAAACATTTCACATTAATACAAGCCATGGCCCTCCTCTTTACCTTTGCAGAAGTTAGGTCTGATTTTAACTCATTGTTTGATTTCCCCAAGTGATAGGATCAAAAAGCCATGGGAGGTAATATTCTCTGTGCAGACTTCAGAATGACTCATACATATATTATATATAATATTATATATGTTATATTATAGATAATATATATTATACATAATATATAACATATTATATATTATATCATATATATTATATTATACATATACATAATTTCTTATTTATTACAATTTATTCACTTTGTATCCCATCTGTAGCCCCACCCTCGCCCCCTCCCAATCTCATCCTCCCTCCCTCCCTCAACTTCTCCCATTCACCAATAAAGGAGGACCTCCTCCCCTTCCATCTGACCTTAGCCTATCAGGCCTCATCATCTCTTTCATACTCTTCCTCTGTGGCCTAGTCCGGCTGCTCCCTCATCAGGGGGAGGTGATCAAATATGAACTCCAGTTGTTCAAAGATCCTTACTGGACAGCAAGAATAGCAGGCTTGAAAAAAAATTCTAGGTAGCTACACAAATATTCTATCTCGAGTCTCTGTAATTAAGACAGAAAACTAGGCTGTTCACTGAAGAGTCCACTGTGCCTCCCTTCAACATTAATTATGACATTTATCATCATGCGCCTTTGAGGACAAGGAATCCTGCCATATTTCTGAAGGCAATCAATCCCAAGCTTCTATTAAACAATGCTTCTGGACCAGCACGGAACAGCATGGGCCCCTGCTCTGCCGGTTCATTAAAGACTTCCTCCTGCCGCTCAGCAGCAGGAGCAGACGCGGAGCCCTTAAAAGCCACAGCGGTGTAGAATGCTGCCATGCACATCTGTGCTGCTGCATAATAAGGGAGCGAGTTGGAACTCTTCTGCTGAGGCCAGTGAGGAGAGGGGAACACAATGGAGATGCTTCCTCGTGTTCCCCATACATTCACTCTCTGCAGGGCCAGTCAAAATACATTTTCCACACTATAACAACTGTCCTTCATATTAATTGGATCGTGACAGAACCCTGATACTTCATTGTGCTAGAAAGAATTTTCTGTATCGAATTTAATGATGACACTTTCATCTTATTAGACTTCTCAAGCCTTCATAAACTACCTTATGTTAAGGATTACCTTCTCATAGATATATTGCTTATTATAATTTTAGCCGTGAAAGTTGGCTTCCAAATTGTAATTTAAAAACTAAAGGTTTTTGTTTTCATTCTCAGTATTTAAGAAAGCCTTGTGTCTTGCAGCCAGCCCTGAGGAGACAGGATGAGCTGGGGTTAGATGGAAGGGGAGGAGGTCCTCCCCCGTTGGTAGACTTGGAGTGGGCGGGGAGGAGATGAGGGAGGGTTGGGGAGGGTGGGAGGGAGTGGGCGGGCTGTGCATGGGATGCAAATTACCTAACCTGTGATTGATAACAAAAAATAAAATTAAATTAAAAAAAAATAAAATGCATTATGACTAAAAAAAAAAAAAAAGAAAGCCTTGTGTCCAACTTACTAAGATTTTCAGACTTTGAATTACACCCAGTCATCCTGCAACTTCTTATATGGTTTCATAAGAAAGTGCTCCAGAGTTGTTGTTGTTTTTTTTGTTATTTTTTTTTCCATTGACCCGTGTGCCACAGGCCAGATGCTTCAATAGTTTTTATGGGTATTTAACCAAGTGCAAGGACTAAGACATATCTACTATGTATCTTTATTTTCTTTCTTTTATTTTGTGTGTTGTGTATACCTGTCACTGTTTCTGCATGTCATCTGTGTGTGAGTCTCTCTGTGTGTGTGTCTGTGGATTTCTCTCTTTCTGCGTATGTGTACAAATGTATCTCTCTGCATCTCTGTGTGAGTATGTCTGTGTGAGCATGCCCTTGCTTGTGTATGTGTGAATGTAAAAGTAGCTGTTTTGTGTTTAGTTGATGTGCTTTTTATTCCACCCAAATGGTATTATATTACTTCTAGCCACCTGGGTATTCAGTGAGGAGCCTTAGTGAATAACATTTAGTTTTTGGCTATACTTCCGGGGATATGCCATCTGGCTGCTCATTAATGTTCATAATAATGTCTTTAACTAAAAATAATGGTACTAACCAGGCCACAGAACTCTCATAATATGTCCTTAAATCACTCCAATCATTTCCCCAGATATCTCCATGCACACCACACTCCACCTCCAAGTTCATTCTTCTTTGCTAGAATTTTGGCCAAAGCAGGAAGCAAGGAGCTTCTACTTACCAGGTTTTTCTTTTATGAGATATGCAACCATTCTTGTTCCTGAGGCCCCAGGTATCCAAGAAGTCACTAAGCCATCATGCATATGTGCTATTTTATGAGATGATGGTGCATGCAGACCAGGGTGCTGAACATCATGTTCTGGACTGCAGTAGTCTTCCAGGAGCCACTGGCTTTTTGTTAGATCAGGAGAGTAAAGAAGCTACCGTGTGCACAGAGGCTAGGCTCGCCTTGAGTATGTGGACAGTATCAGAGCTTTTCAACAGCAGGTCATTGCCCGTCAGTGGAGATTAAAATCAATTTAGTGGGCTGAATTTACTGCATATTTAAATGTTAATTAATTGCTGTTAATTTCTGTTGCTTTATATGAAAAGCCTTTACACAAAGTGGACAAAGATAAAACCTTCACACAAAGTGGACAAAGATAAAACCTGCCACGCAGTTGGTCTTCACAAATAGGATATGTAAAATATGGCATGGTATAGTTCACAGTTGAATGCTAGTAGCACCATATGTCCTAGCTTTGTAGTCTTAAAGATTATTCCCAAAGATTAGGTTAGTGGTTGAGCTGTGAATAAAATCCTCATGTAGCATTCTTTACATACTGTTATCCTTAGGTAAATATTTGGCCCCTTCTAAGGATGAATCTGAAAATGTCACCATTGCCCTGCCTTTTACAGAACAAAGAACTAAACAGGATCTCTTAGAGAGACAGAGCATAATGCCACACCTCTTCTCTGTGAGATGTGGGGGTGTGCACCTGGTAATGTAGGAATCAGAGCTTCCTGATCTTCCCAGCCACACTGCTGCCATAGTGAGAGCTGAGGAAATGGGTTCCAGTGAACACACTGGGACCCATACTGTCCCTATCTCAGAGGTCATTCTTTCTGCTGCCTTTTCTTGAGTTCCTGAAAATGCTGCCGAAAATGCTGTGATAACGTCATACATTCTTTAGTTCCTGGTTCAGTCCTTCTAAGATTCAACTCTATTGAATTTTCTGGAATCAGTTGTCTGGTTCTTTTCCCACTGTTATATATAAATATTTTCCCAACTCTTAGTATTTTCTCTCACTAAATTTTCTATTTTTAATTTACCTATTGAGGCATTTTTCTTTTACAGCTTAAAAGTGCCATGACCTCAGGACACCCAATAGGCTGGGAAAAAAAATAAATAAATCTGAACAATTTAAAAGACTCAACTTTTGAAAAAAAAAAACCCATACATATAGATCATAAAATTTCTCTCTGATAATGCCCCAGAGAGCAAATTAGATAGATGGCTGGAGTTCAATCAAAACAACTTTGAAATGTGTAGGGACTGGGTTATTACAGATTTCTGCTGCCTACTTCCCGTGGTTTCCTCTTTATTACAAATTGTAAGCTCAGTCTAAAACACTTCCTCCTGTACAGAACTCAGTTGCTTACTTGCCATCAACCAGCCTGCACTGTCTCCTACAGGGATTTGATCAAATTTTTGATGACTCAGATTTTTTTTCTGTTTCTTTTTTTCTAATACAGCCATTAGTATGTTGGAGAAGTATAATTTTACTTCATTGTATGATTAAATTCTTGTGTAGTAAGAAAACACAAGCCAAGGGATGGCACAGTGCAAAGAGTCAGCTAAAACAGAAATGCCTGACTAGTGTTCCTGGTGTTTGGTGGTTATCTTATTCTTGTCTTCCTGTGTTTGAGATCAACCCAAAAATGTAGCTCTCCAAAGAAGCCTGTTGTCCCTTCCCAGGGATGGACAGTTCTAAGTAGACTTAAGGCCTACTCAAGAGGTGGTAATTCACTCTAAACTTAACCAACAACCCATTGCTGGTTGGGCCATGGAACCTAAAAACGAACCTACTAATGTCATTTACTAAATCAGTATAAATCCTAACTTAATTCTAAATATTTTTCCTTATAGCCTCATTTAAGTGCAGTCCTCATCCTTCACCAAAAACCTATTTGCAGCAGATAAAGATCCTTACAGAAAGCTACAACTTATTAAAATCTCAGAGAATAACTGATTATGGGCTACCTACCCTCAGTTTATATATTTACAACACAACCATACACCTAAGACTCAGAGAACATTACGGGAAAAAAGGCCAGAAACATTGTAAGAGCCAGAACATGGCATTTACTGTTGGAGAGTATCTCGCAAAAACAAAAAAAGTCAAACAAACAAAAAACAAGAACAAACAAACAAAACAACAGGTGAGGGGTGTGAGGAGAGGTGAAACTAGGAAGACAGAAATTAGGTCCCTCACGGTGACTCTGAGGTCTGTAGTGTTGTGAGCTGTAAAGCCTTGTGCAGTTTATTCTTCCCTCCTGAGGTTGGTATTCCAATAAAAAGACAGGGCTCATTTTGGAAATCAATATGGCAGTTTCTCAGAAAATTGGCAGTACCTCAAGACACAATCATATCACTGCTGGGCATATACCTAAAGGACTCTCCATCATACCATAAGGACACTTGCTCAACTATGCTCGTAAACAGCTTTATTCATAATATTCAGAAATTGGAAACAACCCGGATGTTCCTTAACTGAAGAATGTGTAAAAAAAAAAAAAAAGGTAGTGACTTTACACACAATGGAGTATTACTCAGTTGTTAAAAACAATGACATCATTAAACTTGCAGGGAAATGGAACTAGGGAAAAAAATCTTCCTGAGTAAGATAAGCCAGAAAGACAAGCATAGTATGTCTTTATACTTATAACTTTTAGTTATAAGTGGAAATTAGCTGTAAAGTAAAATAATCAAGCCATAATCCACAGATGCTTCGAAGCTAAGTAACAAGGGGGGAGGGGACTTAAAGGAAGATGTAAAGTTCTCCCTAAGAAGGGGAAATGGAATAAATTATTCCAGGGGTGGAGTTGGTAACAGGAGGGGTCAGGATGCAGGGGAGGGAGAAAACATTGGGAGAAACCACTGGAATTGGGGGTCATTTAGGGAATGAGGTAGAAACCTAGTTGAATGGAAACTCCACAAAATCTATGAGAGAAACCCTAGCACAGACTCTAAGTGATGGGGGACAAATGAGCCTCAACTGGACATCTTCTGTAACCAGGCAAGGTCTCAAGTGGATGCATTGGGACACCAACCAAGCCACAAAACCTTCAACCTATATATTCCCTGCCTGCAGAGTGTGCTGGGACCATAGGCTAGCATAATCATCATTAGAGAGACCAGAAAGACCTCATCCAGCAGCTGAAAGGGGCAGATGCAAAGTCCCCCAGCCAAATATTAGGCTGAGCTCATGGAGCCTGTGGAGGAAGGGTTGGGGTACATGAGAGGAACCAGAAGTGTCAAGGACACACCAAGAGAACACAGCCCACAAAATCAGCTGACAGGGACTTATGGGGCCTCACAGAGATCAGGGAGCCTATAGGGGTCTGACCAAGTCCTCTGCATTTATGTTATTGCGGAGTAGCTTAATGTTCTTGTGGGATTTCTAACGGTGGAAGCAGAGTCTCTGACCCTTTCACCTGCTTGGGGGACCCTTTTCCTCCTACTGGGCTGCCTCATTGAGGCTTGATGTGAGGGTATTTGCCTAGTGCTGTTGTTACTTGTGCCAAGTTTGGTTGAAGTCCCCAGGAGGCCTGTTCTTGTCTGAGGAAAAGAAATGGTAAATAACTGGGAAAGGGAACGAAGACAAACTGCTTTTGGGATGTGACATATGAGAGAAAAGTGAATGAAATTAAAATCATGACTCATGGATGCACGAAGCTGGCTTTGGGATTAAGTGTGTGAACTTAATAAGGAGTGGAGAAAAATTACTTCAGTTTTTTTTTTTTTAATTCATCAAACTTCATTCAAAGAAAATAGAAACCAACCTAATAGTATCTCAAGAAAAATATTGAATTTTTTTCCAATTTTGATCTTGTTTGCCTTGGATTTTCTTGTACAGTCTCAGAACTACACCGACTTCTACAGTTACTAGAGTCCAGGATTTCAGGTTGGTTATAGTATATGGCTATAAATTTATACATTCAATGAATTAAGAGGACATCGCAGCCAGCCCTGAAGAGACATGATAAGCTAGGGTCAGATGGAAGGCTGGGAGGTTCTCCCCTCTCAGTGGACTTGGAGGGGGCAGGGAGAAGATGAGGGAGGGATGGAGAGAGTAGGAGGGAATGAGGGAGAGGACTATGGCTGGGATACAAAGTATATAACCTGTGATTAATATAAAAATAAATAATTTACTTAAAAAAAGAAAAGAGAGAGGATCCAAGATGGCTGCCTCAGTAGGACACTGTGTCTGAAGAGCAGGACAGTGGTGTAGGCGCAGCGACCAGGAGACTGAGATCTCGGACCTAAAACACCAGCGTTTGCGACAGCCAGGTGAGCGGAATTCCTACGGTGGGGAAATCAAGTGGAAAAGTCCAAGGGACACCCAGCTATTCCCAGGAAAAACTCCAGAGGGAGACAGGCTGTGCACAGCCTGACTGGGCACCTAAGCCGCCATTTTGGGCTGGGGCACACAGTACCCCGGATGGACTGAGTTTCATCCAGATACTGCGGGCTACACCGGTCAGACCCACACCCCTAGGCACACCCAGCCACCACCTGGGATTGGGACTCATAGTATCAGGTCCAGACCGAGGTGCCCCAAATACCATCTCAGACCTTGGTGCACAGCCCCTGACCTGGAAGGAGGTGCCAAGGCTCCAGTCCAGAAGAGAGCCTTTAGCAGCAAGCTCAGGGCAGAGCTTGGAGCCTCCTGACCAGAGCAGCGCCCCCAGCGGTCATATCAAAGGGGGACAGGCAGCCTCTGGCACAGAACAAAGAGCCAAACCTCCAGACCAGAAGGGAGACCAGCCTGTGGTGCTCACAGCCTCTAGCA
>JAQQSO010007441.1:0-10629 GCA_028658305.1 Pachyuromys duprasi | reverse complement strand
TTGTATCACGGCTGTTGCCCCCTCCCTCATCCCCATTCAATCCCATCCTCCTCACTCTTCTCTTCCCATGCCCCTCTCCAAGTCCACTGATAGGGGAGGTTCTCCTCCCCTTCCATCTGACCCTAGCCTGTCAGGTCTCTTCAGGACTGAATGAATTGTCTTCTGTGGCCTGGTAAGGTTGCCCCCTTCCCTCAGAGGTAGGTGATCAAAGAGCCAGCCACTGAGTTCATGTCAGAGATAGCTCATGTCCCCCTTATTAGGGTACCTACTTGGAGACTGAGCTGCCATGGGCTACTTCTATACAGGACTATTGGTTATCTCCATGAATGGTCCTTGGTTGGAGTATCAGTCTCAGAAAAGACCCCTGTGCCCAGATATTTTGTTTCTGTTGCTCTCCTTGTGGAGCTCCTGTCCCCTCCAGGTCTTTCTATCTCCCCCTTCTTTCATATGATTCCCTACACTCTCCCCAAGGTCTGATTATGAGTCTCAGCATCTGCTTTGATACACTGTTGGGCAGAGTCTTTCAGTGGCCCTCTGTGGATACAGAAATTGTGATACATCTACACAATGGAATACTACTCAGCTATTAAAAACAAGGAAATCATGAAATTTGCAGGTAAATGGTGGGAACCTCCTAAGTGAGGTATCCTAGAAGCAGAAAGACACACATGGTATATACTACCTTATAAGTGGACATGAGACATATAATATAGGATAATCATATTAAATCTGTACAACTAAAGAAGCTAAGCTAGAAAGAGGACCCTGGATAAAATGATCAATCCTCATTGAAAAAGACAAAAGGGATGGACATCAGAAAAGAGTGAAAACAAGGATCAAGTGTCTGGTTTTAAGACTAATATAATTCAAGTTCTAAATAGCTTCAGATACCCAGAGAAATACCTGTTTTCTGCCATTCATTGAGGTCTTCTTTAAAGTCAAAATACAATACCTTCTAACCTGTTTTCTTAAATTTATTCAGCCACCTGAAATATAGGACTTGTTTTGACATTTCACTTTCTTCTCTTTAAAATGAAGTAAAATTCAAATCTTTACTATGGAGCTACCTGAGAAATGATTCAAGTTCATGTTGGGGGTAGGTGCTAAAGGTAGTAGTAGAACATATTCAAAAGTTTTAACCATCTGGTCCTAATATAAATTTCTAATTATTTTCCGTTTGTGCCCATTCTGTTCTGTAATAAATTGTGATTCATTCTCTCAAAGTAGCCCATGGCTGTATTTTAAATACCCTCTCTTCTGAGTGCTTTAAGCCCTAGTCTCTTAATCTGTAAGATAACCAGCCTGGTTGGTTTATTGTGAAGATTGTCTGGTAAAGCAGTATGTACAATACATACAAAAGGAGTAGAAGGAACTCCAAAAAGCAGGGAATAATCTCTACCGCTATTTCTGTCATTGGTTTGGTTTATATTGCTATGTAATGCATTGAATGTTCCTAAAGCCTTCTCTATTACCAAGAAGAAAAATAAATCTTCTCTGATATCTTGATTTTAATGGAGGAAATGGTTCATGTTGGGTGCTGTGGTGCACACCTGCAATCCCAGCACTTGGGAAGGCAGATGCATGTAGATCCCTGTGAGTTCAGGGCCAGCCTGATCTGCAAAGTGACTTCCAGGACATCCAGGATACACTGAAAAACCCTGTCTCAAAAACCAAAAACAAAACAAAACAAAAATATCATTAATTCAGACTTCATTTGAATTATTTCGAAATGTAATCTTTCAGCACATACCCATTACCCAGGCCCTTGGGAGTGGAGGCAGACATGGTAAGGAGTTACAACCCACCTGAACTACAGACTGAGCTCAAGACCACCCTGGGATTTATGAGACTGTCTCAAACAGCAAAAATTAAATTTAAATAGTAAATTAATCCTCAAGAACTTTTCTAACCGGCTTTGGCATCCTAGGGGTTTATAAATGATATTTTAAATATCTCATTAATATTCAACAAAAGTTTGCTGATTGATTTCCTAAGCAGTATGCAAAAGTGAACTCCTTTTGGTGCTAGAAGCATTGGAAACTGTAGGAGGCAAGTCAAACTTTTCCTCCAAAAATGTCTCACTGGGGAAACAAACTACTCTCTTGTTGTTGCGTGTACGTTCGGTTAGTTGGCTTGGTTTTCAATACATCCCCGCTGCAGTTTCCAGTCCCCCCACTCCTCACAGAGAAGCTCCACATCATCATCCCTCTTCTCCAGACCAGCTCCTCCTCTTTCTCCCTTCAGAAAAGAACAGGACTCCTAGGGATACCCGCTGAACACAGAATAACAAGTTACAACTAGACAAGTCCCAAACCCTCACATTAAGGCTGGGCAAGGCAACCCAGTAGGAAGTAAGAAGTCCCAAGAGCAGATAAAAGAGTCAGATACACTCCCGCTGCCCCTGGTAGGAGTCCCACAGAAGCACCAGGCTAACAATGATATCAGACATGCGTCGGACCTAGTACAGATCCATGCAAGCGCCGGGATTGCTGCTTCGGTCTCTGGGAACCCCAGTGAACCCTGAACCCCACTTACCTGATTTTCTGAACCATGTTCTCCTGGTGTGCTTGACCTGCATAGCTCCTCCAATTCTTCCTCCCCTCTTTTCTAGGGTTCCCCAAGCTCCAAGAGGAGGAGCTAAATGGAGATCTTCAATTTGGGCAGTCTGTCCACCTAATCTTTGACCGTGTGTCTCTGCATTTGCTCCCAACAGCTGCGGGAAGCCATTCCGATGATGTTTGGACTAGGCACTGATCTATGAGTATATTATATTTTATGATTATCCCTTAGAACTACTTTCGTTTTCTAATGAAAAACAAAAAGGAGGTAGATCTGTATGGGCGGTTAGGTGGGAAGGAACTGAAAGGAGTAGAGGGAGAGGAAATCATAAGCAGAATATATTATGTGAGAAAATCAGTAGGAAGAAAATGGAGGTAGAAAATTAGAAATCTATGCTTATGCAATACAAAGCACAATCTTCTCATAAAACCACAATCAGAGGAGAAGGAAATACATAAACAGTGAAAATGGTGGGTAAATATGGGAATTTAAGTACTACATACATTTTCAGTATTTTTCCACCCAAATTCCCTATTTCACAAATCACATATCTTTCTTATTAAAGTAAAATCATCATACCATTGACTTAGGACTCCAATGTTATCCTTCTACATCATCACATCCTAATTGTAAAAGGGTTGAAGTATCACCTAGTAATGTTAAAAAAAATAGTCATACACACATTCATTAAAATTGAATCTAATCTAATGCAATACTTGCCTGAATGAATCATATCACTTTTGAAGTGTTTATTTTTAACATCTTTTAATGAATAAGGATCCTACATTCAACAAACCACTAATCCATTCACGGCACATTGTTGAACAGTTAATAAATACAAGTAATGAAATCAGTGGACAGAGTAAACATTTGCCCTAAGGGAGCTCACAGTCAATTATAGGAGCTAATTAATTGTTATTTTTTAACATTTTAGGAAAATAAAGTACCTGTATTTGAGCTCCAAAAAATACTTAGAGTATAACTCACTACATTTATTTTAAAGTAGAACATTAATTAACATGTAATAAGATGCAAACCACAAAGGGCAAGAGTAGAATGCAGAAGACATCAAACTCATTGAGCCTTTTATATTTCAATTCTTTTTGGTGGACAATGTGCAAGGGATTGTGAGATGATTAAAAGTAATCACCCTTTAGCCACTATTTTTAAAAAATGCTTAGTTCCTAGCAAAAGGATCAAAATTGTAATAATTGTAAAAACTTTCTGAATAAGTTGGGGGTTAGTTTCTCCCTGTGGAATATTCATTCTTGAGTTTGGGTGAGCCTCTCTACATGGAATCTCCCATCTTCTGGTAGTTTCCATGCAAATGAGGTCAGTGTTTAACTTGAGCAGAGGCTGCTTACAGAACAGGAGCTCTGGACCACCATTGTCTTGTACCTTATTTTGATTGATGTGCCACAGTAAATGGCTTTTTGTAGTTTCAGCACAACGGAGCTCAGTTTTGCTGTTGAAAGATCCTTTGTAGGCCAGGCTTGCCTTTCTGATCTCTCTGCATGGCCTCTACAATAAATATACATGGTTATTATAGATTGCGCCTATGGTACTAGCCATTGGTATCTCAGGATAGCTTTTAATCTGACCCAACACATTTATAGATTATATGACATGTCATAATGGCAGTTTGCATAGCTGTGCAAAGGGGATCTTCTGTATGACACTGCTGTCTGAACATTTCTTTCAACCACATTGCAGACATTTAGTTCCTATGAGTTATTACATGAAGAGCATTTAAGAGAAAAAGTTCCAACCACAGTTGGAGAGTTTCAGTCCAGCTAATGGTATTGGTCTTCTCAAGCTGCTAATGTCAGAAGCTATGAAGAAGAACCAACAGTTCTTCTGGCTGCTCTGGGTGTGTTTCCTCTTTTCTACTAAACTTTGAATTCACCAACTCATTTTCCTTTTCAATCTGTTTCTTGGATGAAAAGTGAACCACTGTCACCTGAAACTTCCCACATAATTCCTAGAAATTTGACAGCTAACAAATATAATTTTGTTTTGACTAAAAGAAAACATCAAATGTGGAAAAAAAGGACTGAGAACAATAGAGTCTTGGTGAGTGAGATTCAGTTCTGTGTGCACTTAAGTTCCTCAGCAGAGAGGTGATGCGGACATTGGGAACAGTGGAATCCTAGTGACCTCACTCTGCGATGTTTTCAGCCCCAGCAGGGTTTCCTGCTGAAGGGCCTTCATTAGAGATGATCTATGGATTTCACTTCAAATTCTGGACTCCTCAATATGTCCTTCTTTTGATCCAGGAAGCAAAGATAATAAGGATGTCCTAATTTAGCCAAAATAAGGCGATCAAAGAAATAAAGATTACATTTTGTGCTTGTCAAAATTTTTTAAAGTGTGATGATTGAAATTAGAACAACAACAACAACAACAACAACAACAAAAAAGGACAATAATCATTTACCTTCATTTGGCACCGTGAACAAATGATTCTAATGATGCAAATCTGCAGGGTTTTTTGTTTGTTTTATTTTGCTTTCTGACAAGAAAACTGCAGGTCAAGCAGGTTCTCATGATGGTAATGTACGATTTTGTAACAGGAAAGAAGCATAGAGTAACTCAATTGCACTTACATCAGGACATAAAGCAGTTATCCTGAGTCATTAAAGGTGAGCAAAATGAAACAACACCCTGCTCTACCAGCACAGGAAGATACAGCCTCAGAAGTCTGTGCAACTAAAAGAAAATTATGAGAAAAATAATTTTAATGTCCTTTTCATTCCTACCAGTACAGAAGACATGTGTTTAAGAGATGGATGTATCTTGTTCTGTTTCCATGCCTAAAATGCTTACTAAAGTATCGTTATGGTTGCTCACTAATTTGAAGAAAATATTTCTAATTCTTCCTTGATTTAAAAACAAAACTTTATTGAAAGATTATAAATTTAATTATTCCAGCTACAAAATTATTTCTCATAATTAATCTGTAAATGATACAAAAGTGAAAAAAAAGCATGCGAATATAGCTAACTAAAAATAAAGAGAAAGTTAATCAGATCTGTAAACTTGCAGTGATTAATTCTCGAGAATAGTACAAATTATGCTTTGGTCCAAATGACAGTCTTCACTAATATTTTCCCAGGTATTGTAAATGAAAGCAGTTTCCTCCCCCCTAGAATGCAGGGAAGATAAGACACAATTTTAACACTGACAATTACATTTCCTAATAATCCTTCCCCTACCGAACCAGAGATTTACTAAATCTAAACACCTGACTGATAGACAGAACAGAACATTTGCTCACATAAAGCCAGGCCTTCTGAAATTAAACATTCTAAAAGTATACAGTCAGTACAGAGATAAATGTTTACAAGTTATAAAGAAATTTTATTAAACACAAACATGAAATTTTAATTATCATATCCAGTGATGGGAGGGTCTGCGGACCTAATTTACATGATAAAGCACCCTATTTCATTATCCAGTGAAGCTGGTTTATTTTACCTGTCTGTCAAATCAATTGAGCTGTGTGTCTTACAATTCTCACACAGAATTTCCAAAATTCCATGTGTTGATTTCCACCTTCCAATTCTTTTGCACTACATTTCAAAGAGGAGCCAGTGTTCCTCTGATTTCTCAGTATGATAGTCTACATTCCACCATGAGCTGAGGAGCCACAAGTCCATAGCAGAAAAAGTTACACTGTGCCGGGAGAGATAGTTCAGTTCATTTAAGGCCCACCATGAAAGCATGGATACCTGAACCCCAGGACCCATGCAAGAAACCCAGGTAGTGAAGCATAGACCTGAATCCTGCTTGGAAGAAATAGAGACAGAAAGATCTTTAAACTTTGCTGGCCAAAGAGTCTAACTGAACTGTGAGCATCAGATTCTGCGAGAGACCCTATCTACCTTGAGCCGACAAGAGAACCAGTGCATGCACACACTCATGTGTGCATGTATGAACTCATGCATACACTTACACAAAAAGCCACATCTGCTTTTTTAAATGATAATAAAATAGTTTGCAGCACATAACAGGCCAAAGACAAAAATTTTTCACATAAGAGAAAAGTACAGTAAAAACTAAGTGAGATCTAAAAGTGTTGTGAGAGGAAAGTTTCATTTGCATGGACTTCAGTAGGTTTTAAAATTTCACTTTGAATTCTTTCTTCTCCCTGACTTCTATCTCATTACATTCATAAGTTATATTATATAGATCCTTGCTGTAGAACCCTATCAGCTATTCTCCTTTGATTTTTGTTCTGTCCTCCACAGTGCAGACAGGATCAAATATTCAAACAAACCTAGGCTTCATATTTTTCTGCATGCTCAATTGATTCTGCATCTACAATCTTCATTGGTTTCTGTGTTACATTCTTGAGCCAAGCAATCAAGTCGGAGACGTGACAGCTGTGGCCTTGCATCCGCTGGTCCGGCTGAAGCAGTAAATCTCATGCCACTCTCTTGTCCACATTCCAGACATCCTACCCTGCTCAGAAATACTAGGTACTTTTGTGGAATCAGAACTCTCTGCTACTGTAAGTTCTAGTCCTATAGAACAGGATCTGTTTTACCCTTCAAGACTGTCTCATACAAAGGTGTTGTTGGACCTGACTTTACCTTTTTATAATGCATTCTTATGGCAGCATTTTACCAAAATTAAAGTGCAAATAGTGATCAATACAAAATCCTTTGTGGCCATTTGATGCTCTTAATCACCTTTCATCTGAACTACTTTTAATATTAAATTGCAAATATTTGAAGGAAAATGGTTTTCTGTATATTTCATGTACTTTCTTTCATTATATATTGTCTTCTAATTTAGAGTTCAGTACATGTAGACTATTTTTCTCATTTGACCAATAACACAATCTACCCACATACTTTCCCAAAGCATGTATCATTCATATTCTCCTTCAGAATGCTCAAGTCCAAATCTCTAGGAGAAAGTGTCATTCCTAATCATATTTTCTCTTAGGAAAATTTACATTTACCAAATTATGATAATCTTAGAAAATAGTATGTAAACTTACCTGTGAAAACAATAAACAAAGTCAAGACTTTCTGGAATAACACAATTAACTTTATCTGACATACTACCAGTGAGTATTTTACCTGAATATTAAGTTAAAGTTAAAATAAATGCAAATATATCAGGGCAGAGAGGTCTTTTATGAGACTGTTTCCCAACCAAGGACCATGTATGGATATAACCTAGAACCCCTGCTTGTATGTAGCAAATGGTACCTCAATATCCAAGTGAGTACACTAGTAAGGGGAACAGGGACTATTTTGGACATGAACTCAATGGCTGGCTCTTTGACCTTCCCCCACCTGTGAGGGAGGAGCAGCCTTGCTAGGCCACAGAAGAGGACATTGCAACCATTCCTGAAGAGACCTGATAAGCTAGAGTTAGATGGAAGGGGAGGAGGTCCTCCCCTATCAGTAGATTTGGAAAGGGGCAAGGAGGAGATGAGGGAGGGAAGGGGGGCATAGGGAGGGAATGTGGGAGGGGGCTACGGCTGGGATACAAAGTACATAACCTGTGATTAATATAAAATAAAAATATTAAAATGAAAAAAAATGTTGAGAATCATTTAATCGTTGTTTACGGTGCATTACTGAGCACACTAAAAGGTATGCTTTTGGCTAGTGCACCATTTATATTAAGCTAAAAAAGAGAGAGAAGAAGTACTAGAAATGAAAACAAAAAACATTGAGTTTAGTGGGCCCTCACTGCTTCTATTGCAATGGCTGACCATCACATAAGGAATTTCTGTTGCTATGGTTACTTTCTCGTCTCTGCAAAGCAGATGAAAAATACTTAGTGGCCCATTTGTAGTAATCCATAATCATAATCTAGGATTCTCCATGAACACAGAAGGTAGCTGCAGTCCTTATATTCTGTGATCAGTGATAAATAAATAACCAAATGCTACTGCTGAAACCTTTCCTGGTAGGCTATCATTTAAAGCAGCTGGAAATATTATTTTAGGTTTTTACTGATTATTCTATGAGCCTTCTTTCTCTAGAACAATGTGTACACTTTAACCCATAGAGAAATCAGTAATAGAATGGACCTGGAAAGCTAATAGAGAAAAATACAATAACAAATTTTTACTAGAGAAGAATACAGCAAATAAGAGAAAAAGGAAAGATTGGATTACTACTAAAATAAGTAATGATGGACAAAAATGTAAATATAACTTAAATTTCACCAAAAAGTTGGTGGATGGATGAAGTACTCTAACTGAAAGAGAAGAAATTATCTGAACAATGGTCATGAAAGATATTAGGAAAGAAAATTTTAAACTCTAGATTTAAGTAAAACTGAAAGAACTCTGACTAAGGCAACTAAGAGGAAAATCTATGAGTGTGAGTGCTTGCACTAATAAATCAAAGCAGTTTCACATAAATAGCACAATGATGCACCTCAAGGTCTTAGGAAATAAGAACAAGACAAACCACATGCAGTAAGTTTCAAGAAACAGTAAAGATCAAGACAAAATCTGGTAAAATGAAGCCCAAAAGAACAAATAATACATACAACAAAGAAAAAAATGAATCGAAGAAGAAGAAGAAAGTTAGCAATCCCTGTGTGGTCAAACAAAAGGAGTGAAGAAGAAAAAGAACTCAATAAGACTAGAGATGAAAAGAGAGAGTTTACAACACATCCCAATGAGATACAGATAATAATTAGGAAATACTTTGAAAATGTATTGCCCAAGCTCTGCAAGATTTGTCAGAAATTGATGCATTCCTATCTACATGTGACCCACAAAGTTAACAGCAGTTTAAGCAGGCCCATAATAACCAATGACAAAAGAACAGGAATGCAAATCTTCCAAGAAACAAAATCCTGAGGCCACAAGGATTCATCACTGATTTCCACTAAACCTTTAAAGAAGAGGTCAAAGCACAATAAAATTATCATAAACAAGAAAGGAGAGGAAACCAAACCTACCATAAGAAGCCAATACATCTTGATAGCAAAATTAGATAAGGTAAACAAAAAAAGAAAAAACAAATAATAAAACGACATAGATTAACCTAGTAATAAAAATATCAATAAGATAATTTAAAAATTGAAGTAAAAAACACATCAATATCATAACCATGTCCAAGTTAATATTATTCCAACTATGTAAGGGAGGTGAATATATATAAGCATTTAAGTGTAATACAGCTTAAGAACAGACTCAAGGTCAGAAGTCACTTGATCATCTGAATAAGTGCAGGACAAACCTTTGATGGAGTGCGACATTTCTTAATAACAAACAAACAAACTGAAGACATTAACCAGGGGCAACAGAACTTCAAAGGTGTTTAAGCAGGAGACATTTGCTCTTTGACCATTTCCTACTCATCAAACCAAGGATATCAACCTTTGGGGAAGTATCTCCACAGTGGGTTAGAACTTAGGGACTAGGAATGTTCCCCTTCAGTCCTAGAACCTCACTTTTGGACAAGTCAGTGGTAACTAATTGAATTTCCTATATTTTCTATGGAGAATCTCTGTAATAAATTTTATCATGGAAAATGTTGAAATCTTTCATGTAAAAATGTTATGTAAAAATATAAAAATTAAATTCCTAAGTACAAGTGCTTTAAGCATCTTAGTATCTAAAAATGCTTTGCCATGCCATTACTTCACTTAGTCTTATAAACCTACTCAGTTTACTGCAAGCTACCTTTGAGGACAACTTTGCAACCTACATATAAAGATCACTATACATGAGCAGACTTACAGCAACTTTCAGCAAAACAGAAGGTTATTTATTAATATTTATAAACTTTCTTCTCAAAGCTGTTTAAAGAATTTTACATTTTATTTATTTGTGTGTGTGTGTGTGTGTGTGTGTGTGTAAACACATGTGTGAAGGTCAGAGAACAATTTTCAGGAATCTATTCTCTCTTTCTACCATGTGGGTTTCAGGGATTAAATTCAGCCATCATGCTTAGTGGCCACTCACATTTACCCAAAGAGCCATCTCACTGGCTCAGGGTTATTTTATATTTTTTTTGCATTTTTTAAACATTTATTTATTTTTATCTCAATCACAGGTTAGGTACTTTGAATCCCAGGCGTAGCCCC
>JAQQSO010007440.1:0-10630 GCA_028658305.1 Pachyuromys duprasi | reverse complement strand
AGAGCAGATATTAAGACTCGCGATCAAGCCTTTGGCAGAGGGCAAGGAGTGATGATAGAAATGGAGGAGGTTGGTGAAACTTGGAGAGAACAAGAGCTCCACAATGACTAAACTGAGCAGGGCACAGGGGTCTTGTATGAGACGGTTTCTACAACCAAGGACCACGTGTGGATGTGTCCTGGAACCCCTGTTCAGATGGTACCCAGGATAGCTCGGTGTTGGACTAAAGACCCTAGTGAGGGAAACAGGGACTGTTTCAGTCTTGAACTTGATGGCTAACTCTTTGACCCTCCCCCATACATGCCAGGGAGTGACAGACTGGCTAGATCCCAGTGGAGGACATTGCAGCCAACCCTGAGGAGACAGGATGAGCTAGGGTTGGATGGAAGGGGAGGAGGTCCTCCCCCATTGGTGGACTTGGAGGGGGCGGGGAGGAGATGAGGGAGGGTTGGAGAGGGTGCAAAGTACCTAACCTGTGATTGATAACAAAAAATTAAAAAAATGTAACAAAACAAAACAAAACAAAACAAACAAACAAACAAAAAAAGAATGGTGAATTCTGAATGTGCTTTCCCTATTTCAGTGGGAAACTTGGGTATATATTAACCTCCCAGGGCTTCCTGTATTTCTTCCTAAACCACAGATTATTCTTTTACTCACCCAGTTCATAGGGGATATTTAAACTAAGCAGTTAATGACCTGGGTACCTTAAAAATACCAAGTGTTTTGCCAATGTTTATTATAAGATCCCAGGCATAATAATGCTACTACAGAAATTTCTTTCATTGAATTAGACATTGTTTCACTATAATCATGATCTTTTAATCAGAAAATAAGTTGCTTGCTATCATTTGAACAAAAGTAGCATTTTCACTACTTGAAATAATCCGGTCTAAATCACTGAATATAAAGAATGCATATAAAAAACAGAACCAAGTTCATTCTGAATACAGTTTGTGTTTAACAGTTTGTGTGTTGACAGCTAGTTCCCAACCTGTCTGTCATACAGATATTGTTGTCCACAAATGAAGCTCTGTAGGGTATGAGTAATGGTACATGCTCAGGCCCAAAGAAATCAACATACTTCAAGTTTAGAAAGTCTTCAAATTAAATGAGGTTTCAGTCATTCCTGTGGAAATTGGGAACAATAATTGCATCTCTATTGATGGGTTATGACAAAAGTCCCCAAATAAGAAGTACTGAGCTCAATGCCTTAATAAACCAAGTACTGGGGGTGGGACAAGATGGCGGCAACAGGAGGATGCAGCATCTGCGGAGCAGGACAACATTTTCAGTACAGCGACCAAGAGCCTGAACTCTGGGCCTTAAAGCACCAGTGATCTTGTTTCCCAGGTGAGAGGAAACTCCATGGTGAGGTGTTCGGTCGGGTCCACTCTCAGGTCACCCAGCCAGAACCCAGAAGAGATCCCAGGTCGCGGAGGCACTTTGTTGCCAGACCAGAGCCACAAGCCTGCATGTCCTGATCACCTTCCCAGGCTGAACAGTGGGCACAAAAACTCCAGAGACTGGGAGTCCCAGTCAAGAGGAAAACACACAAGCTCGGAAGCAAGTGGGACTGACCTTGCATCACCCAATTTATCCCGGGAAAAAGTCCTGCAGAATAGCGGGCGTGAGCCACCAGCCCTGAATTAGGCTCCACCCATGAGCACAGAGACTTGCTGAGCACCCAGCTCTCTGTCACAGACAGATCTGTGCCCCAGGGCATCAGAGACTGGGATTCCTTGTCGGGAGAAAACCCTACAGGAAAGGAAGCAAACAGGGACTGACTGATGTTACCCAGGATTTCCCTGGAAAAGGTCCTGCAGACCAGTGGATGGGTGCACTGCTAGCCCAGAGACCTGCCATGCACCAACTATCCTTCACAGACAGAACTGTGCACCTCAGGGCACCAAAGAGTGGGAGTCCCTGGTGGGAGAAAACCCCACAGGGAAGGAAGCAAACAGGGATCAACTTAGGTTACCCGGGATTTCCCTGGAAAAGGTCCCACAGACCTGTGGGCAGGCGCACTGCTAGCCCAGAGACCTGCAAGCACCAACTAGCCTACTGCTGCTCGCATGAGAATGGTGCTCACCTGCCATTGTCTACCACCTGGGTAATGGGGCATAGAGATCCAACCTCAGACCTGCAGAAGCCTGGGATCCCCAAGATCAACCCCCAGATACTGCTCATAGGGACTACCAGGTATCCCTAACTAAACTGATCAAACAACGGGGCACCCAGGTTACAGCTGCAGCTCACTAAATTTACAGCAAGAAACCCAGAAGCAGGGCAGGTGTCCCCAGGACTTCTCCAGGTGAGAGGAGAGCCCTGTTGACTAACAAGGACCACAGTTACCACTCAGATCTGTATGCATGAGGTGAGCTGTGGCAATTCCTGAAAAACACTGGCCATTCAGTGACCATACCCAAAAAGCTGAGGAGGCTTCCTTCAGGAAAAACGAACTTCCTGCAAGGGGATTCTCTCCAATAGAGGATTCCAGGAACCACCAGACACTAACACCCAATACCTAAGATAGCCCAGTGGGTAGAGGCCAGCGTAAAATCTCAACCGACAAAAGACAGAGCAATATGGCATCTCGAGAACACAGTTATCCAGGAGCAAGCATCCCTGGACACCCCAGCATAATTGAAATTCAAGAAGATGACCTAACATCTATGCTTATGAAGAGGATAAGAGAGGAAACAAATAAGATTTGTAAAGAACTAGAGGAAGATAAAGTCAAACAGATTATGGCCATCCGTAAAGAAATAGAGGAAGATAAAGACAAACAGATTATGGCCATCCATAAAGAAATACAGGAAGTTACAGACAAACAGTTTGTGGCTTTTAGAGAGGAAATACTTAAATCACGGAAAGAAATAAAAGACACGGAGGATTGTTCAAACAAACAGCTAAAAGAATTGAAGGAAAAATAGGAAAATACAGTCAGACAGGTGAAGGAAATTGACAAAATGGCTCAAGATCTGAAGATAGAATTGGAAAAATTAAAGAAAACACAAATGGAGGAAATTGTGGAGAGAAAGAACTTAGGGAAGAAAAGAGGAACTACACAGGTAAGTATAACCAACAGACAAACAAGAGATGGAAGAAAGAATCTCAGGTGTGGAAGATACAATGGAAGAAATCGATGTATCTCTCAAAGAAAATTTTAAATCTAAAAAATCCCTGACACAGATCGCCCAAGAAATCCAAGACAACATGAAGAGACAAAACCAAAAAAGAAGATGAATAGAGGAAAAAGAAGATTCCCTCCTCCAGGGCCCAGAAAATATTTTCAACAAAATCATTGAAGAAAATTTCCCCAACTTAAAGGAGAGGCCAATAAGAATACAAGAGGCCTAAATAACACCCAATAAATTAGACAAGAAAAGAAAATCCTCCTGCCACATAATAATTAAAGCATTAAGTATACAGAATAAAGAAAAAATACTAAAAACTACAAGGGAAAAAGTCCAAGTAACAAATAATGGCAAACCCATCAGAATCACACCTATGAAAGCCAGAAGGGCCTGGACGGATATCATGCAGACACTAAGAGAACACAGGCTACTATACCCATCAAAATTCTCAGTCCTCATAGACAGAGAAAACAAGATATTCAACGACAAAACAAATTTCAGCAATACCTACACACAAATCCAGCTTTACAGAAGACATTAGAAGGAAAAATACAACCCAAGAAAACTAACTACTTTCAAGAAAACACAGGAAATAACTAACCACAGTACAATAAAACAAAAAGTAACCAAGCACACAACCTTACTCCCACAGCCAACATCAAAATCAGAGGATCTAACAGCCGCTGGTCATTAATCTCTCACAACATCAATGGACTCAATTCTCCAATAAAAAGACACAGACTAACAAAACAGATGTGTAAACAAGAACCAGACATCTGTCATATACAAGACACACACTAAGTCACAAAGATAGACATTACCTGAGGGTAAAGAGAATTCTTGATAGAGGAATATCGAATGGCAGAGAAACACTTATAAAGAAATGCTCAATGTCATTAGCCATCATGGAAATGCAAATCAAAAGGACCTTGAGATTTCATCTCACACCCATCAGAAGGGCTAAGATGAAGTGACAACACATGCTGGAGAGGTTGTGGAGAAAGTGGAACCCTCCTCCACTGCTGGTGGGAATGTAAACTTGTACAACCACTCTGGAAATCAATCTGGCACTTTCTCAGACAACTAGGAATAGCGCTTCCTCAAGACTCAGCTATACCACTCTTGGGCATATATCCAAAAGAGGCTCAAGTACACAATAAAGACATTTGTTCAACCATGTTTGTAGCAGCTTTATTTGTAATAGCCAGAACCTGCAAACAACCTAGCTGCCCTTCAACTGAGGAATGGATACAGAAATTGTAGTACATCTACACAATGGAATACTACTTAGCAATAAAAAAGCAAGGAAATAATGAAATTTGCAGGTAAACGGTGGGTACTAGAATAGATCATCCTGAGTGAGCTATCCCAGAAGCAGAAACACACACACAGTATATATTCACTCATATAGACATATAATATAGGATAAACCTACTAAAATCTGTATACCTAAAGAAACTAATCAAGAGTGAGGACTCTGGCTAAAATGCTCAATCCCTATCCTGAAAGGCAAAGAGGATGGACATCAGAAGAAGAAGAAAACAGAAAACAAGTTAGGACCCTGCCACAGCGGGCCTCTTAAAGGCTCTTCCCTACAGACTAACAAAGCAGATGCTGAGATTTATGGCCAACTGATCGGCAGAGTCCATGGAATCTTATGGAAGAAGTGGGAAATAGTAAGATCGGGAGAGGACAGGAGCTCCACAAGGAGAGCAACAGAACTAAAAAATCTGAGCACAGGCATCATTCCTGAGACTCATACTCCAACCAAGTAGCATACATGGAGATAACCTAGAACCCCTCTATATATGTAGCCCATGGCAGTTCAGTTTCCAAGTGGGTTCCATAGTAATGGGAACAGGGACTGCCTCTGACATGACCTGATTGTCCTGCTCTTTGATCACCTCACCATGATGGAAGGGCAGCTTTACCAGGCCACAGAGGAAGACAATGCAGCTACTCCTGATGAGAGCTGATAGACTAGGATCAGAAGGAGGGAGAGGAAGACCTCCCTTATCAGCAGACTTGGCGAGGCGCATGTGTGGAGAAGGGGGAGGGAAGTTGTGATAGGGAGGGGAGGAGGGAGAGGTTTATAGGGGATACAAAGTGAATAAAGTATAATTAATAAAAATTAAAAAATTAACCAACTGCTAATAAATCTTGCACTCATATGTTTTCAATGTCATTTGGCATCTATGGATTACATAGTGTAACTAGTCCACCACTTAGCTACTTCATCATATCATAATCCCGTCTTAATAAGTTCTATTCTAGTGGCCTAAGTAGTTACAGAGTACATTCTATACATGATAAGAACATTCTACATATCCTTATTTTTGATATTCGTGTATCCAAAAGCCTCTGCTGAGCTAACATAATCTCTTTATCAGTCTTAAAGCATAGTTAGCTTTCCTAACTTTCCTAGGATATTTGTGTGCTTGTGTGTAGATGTGTGTAAAATGAGGTAACAGAAAATTCTGGTATCCAGTCTTTTCTTTCCTTTTTCTCTTTCACCCTTTCTAGATTCAACGCTCTTCAGATCTGTAGCACCAGGAAACATTTCTATCTTCAATATGGGTCTGCCATCTGTTGGAAGATCAGCTTTGGGGCAACAATTTCTCTCCATTACTCTTTTCTACTACATAGGTATGTTCTCAGGAGTCTCATGGAATCATAGGCAGTAATAGTTGCTATTTACTGGGTGTTGTCTATGAATGCTTACACTTAATTCCTTGAGCCGTGTATTATTATCCCATTCTAAAGCTGAAGAAATCTAAGGCTCTAGGAGAATAATTGATTTAACAAGAAAAGATGTGCTAGGGTTAGATATCAGGTAAACTCTCCCTGTATCTAATAGCAAGGTCCTTTCTCTCTCTACTGATTTATGGTCATGTCATGAGGAGATATTTGAATGTGAAGCATGGTTAAAGCATTTTTCAGCCAGGCATGTTATGCTCACATCACTTCAGTTCACTATGGCCACATTCACAGAAATTGCTTAGGAACCTGCCACACTTGGGCTGGGCTCACATCCAGCTTTGGGCTGTACCGGGGGGGGGGGGGGAGCAGTGCTTCTATTAAATTAATGTGCTTCTATATGAGCACATCATTCTCGTCACCTGAGAATAGAAAAAGCCTTATCAAGAGTTTGCTATTCATCTTAAGCCACTTTAATCCCCTCTGGTTTGATGCAAATTCATTTCATTAATAATTAACAGTACTTGGCAATGCTTTCCCTGAGTCCCAGTTCTTGGTCGGTGTTCCACTTTGCTGAACCTGAGAGAAATCAGGGTCAAACAAAGGAAGGAAAGAAAATGAGAGAGCCAGCATCTGGCACTAACCCACCCACCCCAGTCCCTTTGCAGAAAGCAAGCTAACCATTGAAGCAATAAATACTGACATTATCTGTGAGAAAGTGTGGATGATCCCTGTAGTTTGTCTTCTTGAATATTACATTCTTTTTAAATTGCTTTTATTTTTATGTTAATAACAGTTTATTCACTTTGTATCCCAGGTGTAGCCCCCTCCCTCATCCCTTCCCAATCCCACATTCCCTCCCTCATCTTCTCCCATGCTCCTTCCCCAGTCCACTGATAGGGGAGGTCCTCCTCCCCATCCATCTGACCCTAGCCTATCACATCTCATCAGGACTGCCTCCTCTGTGGCCTTGTCAGGTTGTTCCCTTCCTCAGGGGGAGGTGGTCAAAGAGCCAGCCACTGAGTTCATGTCAGAAACAGCCCCTGTTCCCCTTACTAGGGAACCCATTTGGAGACTGAGCTGCCACAGGCTACCTCTGTGCAGAGAGTCCAAGTTATCTCCATGCATGGTCCTTGGTTGGAGTATCAGTCTCAGAAAAGGCCCCTGGGCCCAGATTTTTGGTTCTGTTGCTCTCCTTGTGGTGCTCCTGTCTCTTCCAGATTTTTTTATTTTAATTTTTATTAATTACACTTTATTCACTTTGTATCTCCCCATAGACCCCTCCCTCCTCCCTTCCCAATCACACCTTCCCTTCCCCTTCTCCACACATGCCCCTCCCCAAGTCCACTGATAGGGGAGGTCTTCTGCCCTTTCCTTCTGATCCTATTCTATCAAGTCTCATCAGGAGTGGCTACCTCTGTGTCCTGGTAAGGCTGCCCCCCACCCCCAATCAGGGTGAGATGATCAAAGAGCAGGCCAATCAGTTCATGTCAGAGGCAGTCCCTGTTCCCATTATTATGGAACCCACTTGGATACTTGGGTTACATCTGTGCAAGGGAGCCTGTCACAGAGGGCCCCTGAAAGGCTCTGCCCTGCACAATATCAAAGCAGATTCTGAGATTTATGGCCAACTGTTGGGCAGAGTGCATGAAATCTTATGAAAGATGTGGGAAATAGTAAGCTAAGGAGAGGACAGGAGCTCCACAAGGAGAGCAACAGAACCAAAAAATCTGAGCACAGGTGTCTTTCCTGAGACTGATACTCCAACCAAGGACCATGCATGGAGAAAACCTAGAACTCCTCCAGGTCTTTCTATCTCCCCATTCTTTCATAAGACTCCCTGCACTCTGCCCATAATTTAAGCTCTGATAGTGCAGCTTTAAATATTCCTTTGGCATATATTGTAGATCAGTGGATCTCAGCCTTGGCTATGAATCAGAATCACCTCCCACACTTTAAAATTCATATTAAATTTACTAAAGTTGAAAGAAATGTGTCTTATGACTCAGCGATTTCATTTGTGGCTATAGTACTAATAAACACATACATGTGCGTACTGAATAATGCATCATGATGTTCATAGCAAGGTATAGTAGTCCCAAACTGGAAACTATCAGATGACCAATAATAAAATAGAAAGTATATTTTCACACAATGGGATAATGTACAGGGCATGATGGATGGCAGTCAACTATATATAAAGAGAGAGATGTTCAACATGTGAAATATTGAGACTAGAAGTGAAGCTAATATATGCAATAATCCAAAATAAAAGCATGATTTAAAGAAGAACCTACTGTGTTATAATACCTAAACAAAGAACAAAAGTAAAGCTAATATGGAACAATGACTAGTATTAGAGGTGAGTAATTAGAAGTGCCTAAGGGGATGTGTGTTATCGTCCAATAAAAGGCCAACATATAGAATATACTGCTCAACTTCCAGGAACCTCCACACATATCCTCACTTTTTCTTCAGTTCCCACATTCAACGTCCCAATATCTCTAGCTTTCAGCAGCTTTCTGGAGTTTACAGTAAACTTCAGTGGTAAAGCCATATAATTCTATTGCCATCTGTATGATAATAAAATTAGTCACTGAGAAAGTCAAATCAATTTATTGAATAGAAGCATAAATTGAAAGTTCTTTAAACTGACTTCTAACTTTGAATGAGGAAATACAGAACTTAAAGAGGAATTTAAAGAGCATTTTTCCCTATAAGGCTTAATAAGCATGTTATTACCTGCATTTTGCAGTAACAGCAAAATGATCATAGTTATCATATGTACAACATTTTGTGAGTTGCTTACATAAATTCATTCATTTAATGCTGAGGACAATTATTTCAGCTATGTGATATTATGCTTATTTGACAAATAATGAAATTGAAGAACAAAGAAGTAAAATAGCTTGAACAACAACCGTTTACAATGAGTAAATGCTAGAATAGGATCTGGATTCTCTCAACGTGGCTTCAGGGACTGTGTTCATCAATGTATTTCCATGTTATATTTTGATTACCATAATTCTGTCATTTTTAGTGGAGTGCATTTAATACATTTAGAGGAAATTATCTATTTGAATGCTGACACCTGATAAATATCACTCGTGAAATCACCAAAAGCAATAAAACAAATGTTACATCAATCATTCTACTGTTGGAAGACATGGTATACAGGGGGTGAGGGCTTTGACCTCAGGGAAGTTTCTGTAGTGTTCATTCATTTGCATGCATTCAGGAAACACTGTAGTGGTGCTGGGACAAAAGACTTCCTGAAGAAGTAAAGATTGTTTAAGATCTGAAAGAAGAGGAAGAAAAAAAGGCAAAGGCAGGTAAGACTGTAAAATGAGCCTTGTGTGCCTTTTTGAACAGATACAAGTCAAAATTGACAAGATCTGTAATTGACAAGTCAAAAAAGCACCGGAGAACCTCCCAATATTTCCCTTATGCTATAAACCATCTGAATTATCACTCATTAAGCATAAAAACACAAACTCTTGTGTCATAGTCACGGTTGCTCTCAAAAATCTGAAACACACTAAGGCAAATCTCTGTAGGATAGGAATTTGAAATAATACTTTCAAGTCTGCACATATTGAATTATTCAAGGCATAATAATGAAAAGGAAATAATGGCATCTACTTTTCTCTAATGAAAACTTACAACAATAAAAGTAAACAGGCAAGAACCTAACATGGCAAAATCACAAGTCATCAAATGTATTCCCACAACACTGTAAGTTAGAATTTCCCCAATCACCAGTGATGAGGTTAACTTTGCTAGAAAAGTAAGAGTGCTATATTAGGTTAAAAGACTTTGTTTACATCTGAAGAATGTGGGGAAATACATGTATTCAGGCTTTCTTTTTTTTTTTGTTCACAATCTTTTTTTTATTTTCTAAATTTTATTATTAATTACACTTTATTCACTTTGTATCCTCCTGTAGCTCCCTCCCTCCTCCCCTTCCAATTCTTCGCTTCCTCCCCTTTCTCCATGCATGCCCCTCCCCAAGTCCACTGATAGGGGAGGTCTTCTTTTCCTTCCTTCTGATCCTAGTCTTTTACGTCTCATGAGGAGTGGCTGCATTGTCTTCCTCTGTGGCCTGGTAAGGCTCCTCCCCCCTCAGTGTGAGGTGATCAAAGAGCAGGCCAATCAGTTCATGTCAGAAACAGTCTCTGTTCCCATTGCTAGGTAACCCACTTGGACACTGAACTGCCATGGACTACATCTGTGCAGGGGTTCTAGGTTAATTCCATGCATGGTACTTGTTTGGAGTATCAGTCTCAGGGAAGACCTCTGTGCTCAGTTTTTTTGGTTCTGTTACTCTCCTTGTGGAGCTTCTGTCCTCTCCAGATCTTACTATTTCCCACTTCTTTCATAAGAGTCCCTGCATTCTGTCCAAAGGTTGGCCATAAGTCTTAGCATCTGCTTTGATAGTCTGCAAGGCAGAGCCTTTCAGAGGCCTTCTGTGGCAAGCTCCTAACTTGTTCCCTGTTTTCTCCTTCTTCTTCTTTTTTTTTAATTTATTTATTTTTATCTCAATCACAAGGTTAGGTACTTTGAATCCCAGGCTTACCCCCTCCCTCAGTCCCTTCTACCCTCCCACTCCCTCCCTCATCTCCCTCCTCCCCGCCCCCTCCAAGTCCACCAACAGGGGAGGACCTCCTTCCCTTCCATCCAGCCCCAGCTTATCCTGACTCCTCAGGGCTGGCTGCAATGTCCTCCCCTGGGATCTAGCCAGTCTGTCACTCCCCAGCTTGTATGGGGGAGGGTCAAAGAGTCAGCCATCAAGA
>JAQQSO010007439.1:0-10630 GCA_028658305.1 Pachyuromys duprasi | reverse complement strand
TCCATGAGGTGCTGAAAAGAAGGTATACTGTTTTGATCTAGGATGAAAGGTCCTGTAGCCATCTATTAGGTCCATTTGGTTTAGGGTGTCTGTGAGCGTCCTTGTTTCTCTGTTTTGCTTCTGACCGGATGATCTGTCCCTTGGTGAGAGTGGAGTGTTGAAGTCTCCCTCTATTAGGGTGTTGGGAATCAATGTGTGATTTCAGTTTTAATATTGTTTGATTTACATATGCATGTGGTCTTGTATTTGGGGCATAAATGTTCAAAATTGTGATGTCCTCCTGTTGGAATTTTCCTTTGATGAGAAGGAAGTGCCCCTCCTTATCTTTCTTGATTAACTTTGTTTGAAAGTCTATTTTATTAGATACTAGGATTGCTACCCCACCTTGTTTTCTGGGTCCATTTGCTTGGAAAATGGTTTCTAGCCTTTTACTCTGAGGTAGTGTTTATCTTTGTTGCATAGGTGTGTTTCTTGGATGCAGCAAAATGTTGGATCCTATTTCTGCTGCCATTGTGTTAGTCTGTGTCTTTTTACTGGAGAGTTGAGTCCATTGATTTTGATAGATTCTAGTGACCAATGACTGTTATTTCCTTTTATTGTGGTGTTGGTGGTCTTATTGTGAATCATTGCTTTCTTGTTGTTGTTGTCATTTGAAATTATCTGTATCCTGTATTTTCTTTGGTGTAGTTGTTTCCATTGGACTGAAGTTTTCCTTCTAGTACCTTCTGTAGGGCTGGGTTGCTGTGTAGGTATTGCATGAATTTTGTTTTGTCATGGAAAATTTTGTTTTCTCCACCTATGTTCATTGAAAGCTTTGCTGGTTATAGTAGTTTTGGTTGGCATCTGTGTTCCCTTAAAGACTGTATGACTTCTGCCCAAGCCCTTCTGGCTTTCATAGTTTCTGATGAGAAGTCTGGTGTGAGTCTGATCGGTCTACCTCCATATGTTACTTGACCCTTTTCTCTTGCTGCCTTTAATATTTTTTTCTTTGTTTTGTAGGTTTCGTGTTTTGACTATGATGTAACAAGAGGTTTTTCCTTTCTGGTCTAGTGTACTTGGTCTTCTGTAGGCTTCTTGTATGTTTATGGACATTTCTTTTTTAAGTTCTGAAAATATTCTTCTATGATTTTATTATAAACATTTTCCGGTTCTTGGAACCTGGAGTGTTCTTTTTCACCTATTCTAATTATTCTTAGGTTCGTCTTTTAATGGCATCCTCAATTTCTTGGATATTTTGTGCTTGGAATTTTTCTGATTTTCTATTTTTTCCTTGAGTGAGGAATCCCTTTCAGCCAGTGTATCCTCCGCTCCCGAGATTCTCTCTTCCATCTCTTGTATTCTATTGTTGATGCTTACCTTTGTGGTTCCTGATCTTTTCTCTAAGTTCTCCAGTTCCAGGTTCTTCTCCCTTTGTGTCTTCTTTATAGATTCTAATTCTGTTTTCATGCTTTGTACCATTTCCTTCAACTGATTGACTGTGTCTCCTATTTTGGTTGTTTGCTCTCTGTTTATCTTTGATTGTTCCTGTATGTGGGCAGTTAATTTCTTCTCCATTTCTTTGAGGGCTTTATTAGTTTCCTCTGTTTGTCTCTCCTTTTGTTCCTCCAATATCTGCCTAATCAAAGCTTTAACATAATTTTTCTGTATCTCTGCTGAATTAAAATCTCCCCTGCTTTTGGGTGTTTCCGGTGGGGCCATGGTGTCCTGATTTTTGTTGGGTGAGTTCTTTCGCCGATTTCTGGGCATTTGTTTATATATAATCAGGGAGCTGTTTGTGCTTTAAGGCTGAATTTTAGTCTGGAACTGTCAATCTCTTGTGTCAGGAGTATTCTTCAAGAAGATCAGGGATTTCCAGTGGTTTGTTAGTGTGTGTTGTTGTCTCAGTTGAACTCTGTTGTGGGCTCTGTGTTTCCAGCTTCATGCTCTGTGCTAGAAGCTGTGAGCACTGCAGGCAGGTCACCTCTCTGGTCTGGAGGTTTTACTCCTTAGTCTGTGCTAGAGTCTTAGTGACCTGGTTTGAGATGTCAGCTGAGGGTTCTGTGCTCCACCCTGGGCTTGCTGCTAAGGGCTCTTCCCTGGACTGGAGATTTGGTGCCCCCTTCTGGGCCAGGGGCTGTGCACCATGGTCTGAGATGATATTTGGGGCACACACAGTGGGTTTGGGTTGGTTGTAGGCGTTATGGAGCAGTGTGCACCAGCTGTATGCAGGCCTGTCTGAAATGGTGCCCGAGGCCTTCTCTGTCTGGCCCGTGGACACACACATGGACTGAGGTTTTTGCTGTCGGCCCCAAGCAGTGTGCACCCTCAGTGTTCAGTCTGGTCAAAATGGTCCCCTGTCCCTCTCAATTTCAGGTGGTTTCAGCAGAGGAGATTGGTGTGTGCCTACTGTACGCCCGTGGGTTGAAGCAGAACCCGGGTCCTTCCCAGACTTGCCCGTGGACTCACACATGGACTAGGGTTTTTGCTGGTGGATCCGAGTAGTATGCCCCCTCAGTGTGAGATCTGGTCAAAAAGGTCCCCTGTACCTCTCAGTCTGATGTGGTTCCAGCAGAGGCGATCAGTGTGCGCCTGCCATATGCCTGTGGGTTGAAGCAGAATCCGGGTCCTTCCCAGACTTGCCCATAGACTCACACTCGGACTAGGGTTTTTGCTGGCTGACACGAGTAGTGTGCGCCTGCAGTGTGCAGGTCAGTGAAAACGGTATCTGTTTCCTCCTCAGTCTGCCCGGGAGACTGTGAGATCCAGTCTATTATGGCGGCTGCGGGCGCCCAGCGCGGCTGCTCTTTCAGATCAGAGCTGTGCACCGCTGGTGACCCGGAGACTTTTCGGGGAATAACTGGGTTTCCCTAGGGTTTTCCCACTTGATTTTCTCACCTTAGGAGTTCTGCTCACCTTGCAATCACATATGCTGGCGTTTTAGGTCCCAGAGTTCAGTCTCCTGGTCGCTGCATTGTTTCTGCTGTCCTACTCCTCAGACACAGTGTCTTCTCGTGGCAGCCATCTTCCTGTCCAACTTTTGATGCATAAGAATTTGACTGTAATTCATGGAAGCAGACTTTGATTTATTGTTAATAAATCAACAGTTGAGTTCACAGCATAATAGATGCCTTGCAAATGAGCCCAGATTAGACTAGAAATGGAGAGTTACCTACTTGTGATAATTAGGTGCTTCTGTGACTATCTCCTGCTTATTTTAGCAGACAGACATCATCCTTAAATCTGTCTTTCCTAGAGGATGGATAAAGAAAAATGGGTTAGAGAGGTTAGAAAAAAACCCAAGAAAAGATGGTCACTTGCCTGGATTTTAGGATGTTCTGGGAATGAAGTATGTGCCAGTAAAACTTGAAGAAGACCAAAAGACATGCTCAGTGTGGGAAGGGCTATTGGTTTTTTATTAGTGTATACCACCATTATTGGATGTAACACCAGGTTTCCATGAACACCTCAGTTGATTTTGCATGCCAGGATTGTTTCCAGCACAAGCGTGCATTCTTTCTGTTGATTAAATCTCACTCTGAGGTTTTTTATTTCACTTTTCTTTCAAATATAAAGAGTTCTTTCAAAACCAGGAGCATGCCATCTTAGTGTTGATCTGATCAAGTATCTCCTTTGGGGCAGTAAGTAAATAACGAATGGCACTACAACAGCAGATCGAAGCCTGTAACCTCATTGTCTTTCTTCAATCTGTTTACACCATGCCTCAGATTCTGGATAGAGGTTGACATATAAGCAGCTTATTAAGTCCCAAACCTGTTTCACTGAGTTTCCCTGAGTTTGTAAAGGAGTTAAGCTCCCAGGTCTGTTGCTATTTACATGGTTCTCTGAGGTCGTCAATTCAGGAAAGACTAGAGACCAGGTTCCATCTTGACTGCAGAAGGGTTGTTCGTGTCTTACTCAGCACTTCATTGCTGGAGTTAAGAAATGAAACTGGCTCAAAATATCACTGTCATGTTGCTCAGTAGACTCCAGGTGATAAATATGGGGATTGCCATTAGTTGTGAGGACATTGCCTTCCATTGTGCATTGTGCTGAGCGGTTTAAGTTAGTAACTGGAGTCCAACCTCTCAGAACAGGTGACATCATTAATAACCACCAGAGTCTTGGAACTAAGGAAATTGAGACCCAGAGAGATGAACTATTTTACCACATAGCTCTTAAGCCTAAGGTAGGATGTAGACCTTGGACTTTCTAACAGCTCAGCTTAATAAACTAAAAAGGAAAAGTAATGACACAGCATGTTTAGTATGATGTCCAAACTCTGGGTCTCTGAATAGCCTTTCCTTTAGAATGTTGGCTTGAAAGTTGGTCAAGAAATCCTATCAGGCCACAAAGAAAGACAATCCTGATGAGACAAGATAGGATAGTGTCATATGGAAGGGGAGGAGGTCCTCCCCTATTAGTGGACTGGGGAAGGGGCACGGGAAGAGATGAGTGAGGGAAGGAGGGTGGGATTGATAGAATATATATATATATATATATATATTTTATCTTTATATATATATTTTATCTATCTATCTATCTATCTATCTATCTATCTATCTATCTATCTATCTATCTAGTCTATCAGGATGTGAGTAATCATCCACTATGTTTAAGCTTTTTGGTGTTTTAAGAATCTTAGCAAGAAAACTGGTGTTGATCTTTATTCCCCCAAGCTAGTTAAAAGTTTGAATGATAAAATCTTTCTTTACTTAGTTTTATTTTAATTACTTTCTCATGTTGTCTAGTAGTCTAGAGAAGTTATTTCCTTCATTGTTCCAGATAAATTCCATTTAAAATTTCGATGTGCCTCGATCTATGAGAGATGTGGGCAAACATAGACAAAAAACTAAGGATTGCCAAGAAGCTGATTGGATTGAATAACTGTTAAGTAAACTGGTTATTATGCTATGTGCTCATATTTTGCTTGAATTTTAAACATTTTTTAGCTATTATGGAACTATTTAAGAAGGAGTAAACCTGCCTTTTGGAGCATAGCCTTACAGGTTAATTTACATGTCATGAGGGAAAGGGTTTTGTAGGTAAGGCCGTTTGCTTGAACCACAGCTCCGCCAACTAGTGCCAATGTACTCTTGGTTCCTGGACCTCATTTTAAACATTTTTACATCAGCTTTGAGATGTTTCCATATTTTTATATCAGCTTTAAGATACTTCCATATTTATTGATATTATCAGCTTTTGTCGATAAACTTTTTGTAGGAGTGGTTTATTTTTAAAGATCTTTGATTCTTTATTATTTTACTTTATGGATATGTGTGATTTCTTTGCATGTATGTCTGTGTACCATGTAGTTCATGCAGAGGACAAAAGTGGGTACCACATTCCCCTGAAACTGGTTGTCAATCACTATGTGGGTGGTGGAAATCGAACCTGAACTCCTGGGAAAGCAGCCATCTCCCTTAACTGCTGAGCCATCTCTCTAGTGCTTTAGCTTCCAGGAACTTTTTGGTTTGGTTTTTTGAAACAGGGCTTATCTGTGGGTAGCTTTGGCTGTCCTAAAGCTCACTCACTCTGTAGACCAGGCTGACTGAACTCATAGAGATCCACCTGCCTCTGCCTCCCCTTTGCTGGGATTAAAGGCCTGTGACATCACTACTTGGCCTCCCAGAAGGTTTTTAATGTCTTGCCCCCATTCTGTACTTCATGGTCTGCATGATGCTAATTTTACAAAACAAAGTACACAGCACCAATCTAGGTAAACTCCTTTATAAACAAAGATGTCACATTATGGAGCTGTTTACACATCCACAAATTATCACCTGTATCTCACATACCCCTCTCAGATTCTCAGGTTATTCTTATATAATATGGTTTTATGTAAAACCGGGAACACAAACATGCTCTGATCTTTTAACATGGTTTGCAGGGCCTAGGTGGCATGTATCTGTACACTAAGGAAAGGGAAACTGAACTTTCTCCTCCCAGAGTCCTGCTGTCTTCTGGCATCCCCTGAAGTCACTTCCCTCTGCTGCTCTTACTTTGTAGAACCACTGCCTTATGTTACTATGATACAGATGTATACTTTAAATATCTCACTGAAAATGCCATTCACAACAGCTTACATTGTAGGATTTCTCAAGATGTGTATAAGTTTGTTGAGGAATACACCAAAGCTAAATCTTGTGTGTGTGTGTGTGTGTGTGTGTGTGTTGTGTGTGTGTGTGTGTGCACCAGTGTGCTAAGAGGCTGGGAGTAGGAAATAGTCCTTCAGTTCCAAGGTCTGCACTCTCCTCCAGCACAGAAAGCAGCTTACAATTAATTGCTGAATCTGTACAATATCAATTTACCCAAGAGATAGTAAATGATGTGGAAACAGCAGCATTGTGATAAGTTCTACCCCTTTGGCTGGTTCTCAGCTGTCTAAACACACCCTGTGGCTTTTTATAGCTAGACTCATATTAATTACATGAGGATGGCAAGAGACGGCTAGAACATTTTTCTAAGGTGACATTTTCTTACTATAATTAAAATTTAAAACTATTGCACGTGAAGCTCTCAGGTGAATACAAGGAACTCAGCCTTAACCACTTCAATCACTCATTAATAACAAATTTCAATGATTTTATTAGTCAACAAATCATATAATTGATTATATTGTAACAGCCTTCAGTGGCTTACCCTGGATGGGAGTGACGCAGGGATAGGAAATTTTCCATAAGATCGACGTGTAAAATGGAGAATAAGCCACCCAGCCGGTATCTTCAGCAACTACCATGGGTAAAGGTTAGGGCACTGTGATGAGCAAAAGCAGCTGAGCTACTTGTCCTGATAGTGGAGTGGGTGGGTTTGGGGTGGGAAGGGACAGCTGTGAGGGCTGCTTTGCTGTGGTTGTTTAACTGGAAACTCTCCTCAGCTGAGAAGTGTCTGGGAGTGAAGTCTGGGTTTTATTTTATTTTTTTCCTGTGGTGAAACTCCCTGACAAAAAGCAATGTAAACTGGGAAAGGGCTCATAGTTCTAAGTCAGAGTTCATTACTGTTGGGAAATCAAGGCAGGAGTGAGCTTAAAATAGCTGCTAGTTCCATCTCCAGGCATGTGGGTCCCCTAGTAAGGCAAGCAGGGGCTGTATGATATAGACTCTGTTGCCTGCTATTTGATCACTTTTCCGTGGTGGAAGTGCCTTGCCAGGCCATGGGAAGAGAATGAGCTCAGTCCTGATGTGACTTGATGTGCTAGGGTGAGTTTGTGTGTGTGTGGTGGGGGAGGGTGACTTTTCTGAGGAGTAGGGAAGAAGGGGCATAGAGAGAAGAGAGAAGAGAGAAGGAGGGTGGGACTGGGAGGGGACAGTAGGCTACCATCAGGATGTGAATAAATAAATAAAATTTAAAAAGAGAGTAGAGAGATATTAAATACAAGGATCCTTGCCTGCTTGTTTATGCTCAGCAAGCTTGCTCTTCTGTTGTATTCTTCAAGATCCTCTGCCTGGAGAATGGTGGACCCTAACTGGACTGGGTCTTCTTCCATCAATTAACAATTAACCTAATACCCGAATGACAAGTCCAGAGGGCAACCTGATCTAGAAAATTCTTCATTAGGATTCTACAGGCTATGCTGTAGAATTTACAACTAACAATAAGGAGCTCAGGTGTATGGAATAGTTTTGTGAGACTTACCAAAATGTGGGCGTTAAGTCCATAACTTTTCAAGGGGGCATTTCACATTCAGATACTTACCCTAAGGCAATAATCTGGGATGAGATAAATATCTTAACTATGAGGACAATGGCTATTTATTCATGTAGCCAAAGTACTGGAGCTAGCTTACATATCCAAGAGTAAGTGATGCATTACATTTCTGTCATATAGTTTTATCAAGCACCAAAATATTTTTGAAAAATTAAAAATGTATTGTCATAATAGGCAATATAAATGTTATTTATTGGAAAAAATAGGTTGTAAGGCAATGAGTATTGAAAAAGTCTTTGTCCCCAATCTCACCTTTCCCTTTTGAGCTATTCATCTCAGAAAATTTCAAATAAATCAATAGAAACCTCTGCCAATACCAGCTATCATTTAGCATGTGTCAGGTCCAAGTGCAACACCTTAAATCAATTATTTCAATTGACTGCATACAAAGCAATGGAAAGGTATTGTTGCGTTGATTTCTTTATGTGTACAGAAAAGTTTGAATATGCCAATGCGGAGGTGTATTCCCTGAGCAATAGATATAAGGAATTATTCGGGAGCTCCAGCTTATGTTACCTAACAAACATCTTTGTTTTCACACCAGCGTTCTGTGAAGAGGGTTGCAGATATGGAGGCACCTGTGTCGCTCCTAACACTTGTGTCTGTCCTTCTGGATTCACGGGAAGGCACTGCGAGAAAGGTAAGATGAATCGGACCTGCTTTTCCAAGTGTGTGTGCCAGTGGGGGAGCAACTCAAAGAGAGTGAATGGAAGCTGTTTCCTGCAGAGGTCTCTGTAAGCTAACTTAACACATTGCGTTTGGGTGGTGGACTTTCCAAAGCTGGTCCCTTTTGGACTGTGTAATAGGCTTCTTCTTTATGAGTATGGAATCTCATCTGGCTCCCCTCCAATGCACTGAGCTTAGCAGGGCCAAGTTTTTTCTCTGCAGTAGTTTGCTGCATATTTTTTATTCAGTGCTAATTTAGAGATAGAGCCGGATGAACTGACCTGTCATACTTATCATCAATCTACTAGTGGGTCACTAGACTACTGGAGTTGTAACAATCTGCTGTATCGATAGAAGCTGAATGTGAAGCACATGTTCTTTGCATAAAGACACATTAAATAATTTTGGCAGCAGGATTATTAGTGTGCCTGCGCTTTTATTCCAGTACTGGTTTACTGGGAATATTATCTTTCATGAACCCAATAATATAAGGCAGTTAATATCAGTAGGCTTCCTCTCTGTGCACCTTTCTGTTAACAGAAAATGTGGCATTTGCATGTGGTACTGCTTAGTGACCTAGTCCACCTGGTGATTGGGAATGCCTTACTCCTGCACATGAGAAGTTTGTAGCCTTTTGCGCCAGCATACATGGGCCTGTTAGCAAGGGTGTCAGAGTACACACAAGTCAACCTCTAAGCTTATTTTGCCATGCTCTTTTGTCAGAGATGTACTCACTGCATTGTGATTTCCTGAGTCAGATATCACACTTGACATGTCTCAAATCATAGTTTAGGAAAGTGGGCATGATGTATGGAGGCTGGTATACTTATCAAATGCTGTAGGTAAGGGAAAAAATACCATTTTCTTTCCTTTGTGCTTAAAAGTTTCTAAATCTACGTCATGGATTTTTAAAGACCAGGCCATTCACTGGGCATTGTGGCTATTCCTTTCCTCTCAGCATAGTGGGCGGCAGGGGTAGATAGATCTCTGAGCTGGAAGCCACCCTGATCTGCAGGAGAGGGCTTCTGACCATTCAGGGCTACATAATGAAACTGTGTTACAAACAAACAAACAAACAAACCAAACCAAACCAAACCAAACCAAAAAACATTACTTTTCTTCACTCTGGCCAACATGTTACATTTCACTGTCTATTCTATATATTTCCATACTAACCCTTTGAAAATATATCCAAATTTATCTACATTAAATATTCAGCAAGGAAATCAATGAATGACTTGCACCATTGTTTCCACATTTTGCAATCTCATCAATAAACCATATAATATTTATTAAATAATAACAATTAGCTGACTCATCTTTTTTAAGGGTCAGATTATCTGAGCATCATGGCAGACTTGCCTTGTGGAGCTTAAGAATTCTTGCTCAAAGCTTAAGGATAACAGCTCTTGTAAATACATTTAATTTTAATTAGATTTTTAAAAGAAAAAAGGTGAAAAAGGATTTTTACGTTTTATCTATAACCTGTTGTATCTATGGGATACAAACTGAATCTATAGAAACCTGCAAGGCACAGAATGGTGATGGTTATCATGAAGTTGCAGACACTGCTGCTAATCAGGAGCCGATCTTTGTACACTAATGGTGTTTATCTTTCTCAGTGGGTATTTAATATTAGAATAAAAAACATTAAAGAGCAACTTAAGTTTTTTATTGTTGTTGTTGTGACTGTTTTGATTGTTTTTTCTTTGTGTGTTTTGGACCAAGTCTTGTGATACAGGCTTGGCTGGCTTGGAACTCATGATTAAACCAGGCTCACCTTGAACTCAGAGGGATCTACCTGTCTCTGCTTCCTGATTGCTTGGATTAAAGTTTATCACTACTATGGCAGCATGATATACATAATTTTACTCCCATTTATTGGGTGACAATTCAAAGGTGATCTGGGGTCAATAACTTTTGCAAATAGCTCAAATTGAGAGGATTGTTCATGTGGCATCCCATAGCCTGTGCTTCTCAAGGGCAGTGACTAGTGTTCTTGTTAAATATAGATACTTCATTTAGAGCAAAGAACTAAGAAGATGTGAAAATAAGACAGGAAAGTAAGGCCTAATATAATTTATAATATTCAATTATATAAATAAAATTCAATGTCAAATTTTTAACTGTGTAAAGAATACAGTTCCTTCAAATCTCTGAAGAAAGAAATTGAAGAAGATCTTAGAAGGTGGAAAGACCTCCCGTGCTCATGGATTGGTAGAATTAATATAGTGAAAATGACCATATTGCCAAAAGCAATCTACAGATTCAATGCAATCCC
>JAQQSO010007438.1:0-10631 GCA_028658305.1 Pachyuromys duprasi | reverse complement strand
ACTTTGGTTGAAAGTCTATTTTATTAGATACTAGGATTGCTACCCCAGCTTGTTTTCTGGGTCCATTTGCTTGGAAAATAGTTTTCCAACCCTTGACTCTGAGGTAGTGTTTATCTTTCTTGCATAGGTGTGTTTCTTGGATGCAGCAGAATGTTGGATCCTGTTTCCGCAACCATTCTGTTAGTCTATGTCTTTTTATTGGAGAGTTGAGTCCATTGATGTTGATAGATAATAGTGGCCAATGACTGTTATTTCCTTTTATTGTGGAGTTGGTGGTCTTACTGTGATTCATTGCATTTTGTTGTTGTTGTCGATGGGAAATTATCTGTATCCTATATTTTCTTTGGTTTAGTTGTTTCCATTGGACTGAAGTTTTCCTTCTATTACCTTCTTTTGGGCTGGGTTGCTCTGTAGGTATTACATGAATTTTTTTTTTGTCATGGAAAATTTTGTTTTCTCCATCTATGATGATTGAAAGCTTTGCTGGGTACAGTAGTCTTGGATGGCATCTGTGTTCCCTTAAGGACTGCATGACTTCTGCCAAGGCCCTTCTGGCTTTCATAGTTTCTGATGAGAAGTCTGGTGTGATTCTGATTGGTCTACCTTCATATGTTACTTGACCCTTTTCCCTTGCTGCCTTTAATATTTTTTCTTTGTTTTGTAGGTTTAGTGTTTTGACTATGATGTGATGAGAGGTATTTCTTTTCTAATCTAGTCTATTTGGTGTTCTGTAGGCTTCTTGTATATTTATGTACATTTCTTTCTTTAAGTTGGGGAAATTTTCTTCTATAATTTTCTGAAAAATATTTTCTGTTCCTTGGAGCTTGGTGTCTTCTTTTTCATTTGTTCCAATTATTCTTAGTTTTCATCTTTTCATGGCATCCTTGATTTCCTGGATGTTTTGTGTTTGGGACTTTTCTGATTTTATTTTTTACTTGATTGAGGAATTCATTTCAGCCAGTGTATCTTCAGCTCCCGAGATTCTCTCTTCCATCTCTTGTATTCTATTGGTGATGCTTACCTTTGTGGTTCCTGATCTTTTCTCTAAGTTCTCCAGTTCCAGATTCTTCTCCATTTGTGTCTTCTTTATAGATTCTAATTCTATTTTCATGCTTTGTATCGTTTCCTTCATCTGATTGGTTGTGTCTCCTATATTGTTTGTTTCCTCTCTGTCTATCTTTAATTGTTCTTGTATGTGGGCAGTTAAATCCTTCTTAATATATTTTAGGGCCTTATTCATTTCCTCTTTTTGTGCCTCTTTTTGTTCCTGTAATATCTGCATAATCACAGCTTTAATATAATTTTCCTGTGTCTCCGCTGAGTTAAAATCTCTATTGCTTTTGGGTGTTTCTGATGGGGCCATGGTGTCCTGATTTTTGTTGGGTGAGTTCTTTCGCCGATTTCTGGGCATTTGTTTATATATAATCAAGGAGCTCTTTGTGCTTTAAGGCTGAACTTCAGACTGGAACTGTCAATCTCTTGTGTCAGGAGTATTCTTCAGGAAGATTAGGGTGTTCTAGTGGTTTGATAGTATGTGTTGTTGCCTCAGTTGAACTCTGTTGTGGGATTTCTGTGCCCAGCTTCGTGCTCTGTGCTAGAAGCTGTGAGCACTACAGGCTGGTCTCCCCTCTGTTCTGGAGGTTTGGCTCCTCACTCTGTGCCAAAGGCTGCATATCCCCCTTTGATTTGTCTGCTGGGGGTGCTGCTCTGGTCAGGAGGCTCTGAGCTCTGACCTGGACTTGCTGCTAAGGGCTCTCTTCTGGACTGGAGTCTTGGCGCCTCCTTCTGGGTCAGGGGCTGTGCACCATGGTCTGAGATGGTATTTGGGGGCACCTTAGTCTGGAGCTAATACTATGAGCCCCAATTTGAGGTGGTGGCTGGGTGTGACTAAGGGTGTGGGTCTACCAGTTCAGCCTGAGGTATCTGGGTGAAACTCAGTCTGTCCCGGGTACTGTATGACCCAGACTGAAATGGTGGCTAAGGCGCCCAGTGTGGCTCTGTGCAGCCTGTCACCCGCCAGGGTTTTTCCTGGGAATAGCTGAGTGTCCCTTGGACTTTTTCACTTGATTTTCCCACAGTAGGAATTCTGCTCACCTGCAGTCGCAAACGCTGGTGTTTTAGGTCCCAGATCTCAGTCTCCGGGTCGCTGTGCCTACACTATTGTCCTGCCTCTCAGACACAGTGTCCTCCTGGGGCAGCCATCTTGGATCGAGAAAATTATTTTCAATAAATAAAAAATAGGAAATAATATTTTAGATTGTCTGGATTGACAGATTTTTATATTAATTTAATAATTTCCCAGCCATTTAAAGAAATCAAATTTATATGTAATATTTAAAAATGTTTTAAAATAATTTGTGTTTATTGCTATTTCACAATATTAAGTATTTTTAGGTAATGCAAATCAAATTATGTTCTATTTCTCTATGTTTTAACCTCTTTCAGTAGTTCTGATTTCTTGATACTTTTAGTTTTGTAATTGTTATGCTATTTATTAAACTTATTTGTTATTATTTAAGTTCTGATTATATTTATATAGACATGTTTCTTTAATATTATCTTTGATTGATCTTTGTGTACAGGTCATATATTTCTATAAATATCAGATGATTGTGTATCTTACAATCTCCACTTAAAACTTAATATATTTTCCTGTGTATTTATTAGGAGTTGTTTTATTTGACAGATCTTGTCTTAGAATATAATTGCATTCTTCATATCTATTTGAACCCTGTTAACATCTATTTTCTCTAATGACTCTTGATAGAATTCCAATACAATATTTGGTAATTGGTTGAGATATAACTTTTCATTTGTTGCCAAATTTATGAGAAAACCTTTCTTCTTTTGTATTCCAAGTATGATGCCATTGGCTAACTTACTGGTATCATTCTAAGACATTGAGGATCCTCTGGAAGACTGGATAATTTTCCGATAGATTCCTATCTCTTACTCCCCAAATATGACTATGCCTTACTTCCTTCTCTTTATACCAGAAGCGTTACCTCTGAACATCCTGAAATGCAGAAGTGACATGCTCCATTTTCTGAAGAATAATGAAGTTAAAATAGACTTTTATCCTGAAAGTCATTTCAATTTATCATTTTGTGAATGTCAAGTCACCCCATTGTTTTCTCACTATTGTAGTTTATAATATGCCAGATTTTATTTGCCATATATTTTTACTAGAAAGGTATACCTTTAAAGTTCTTTATTGCAGTTTATGGAACCAATTCATTTGTTATCTAAAAAAAAGGGAAGTAAAGTCAGAGAAGGTGCTGATAATAGTGACACATGCCTGTACTCCCAATAATCTGGGAGCCTGAGGCAGGAAGGGGAATTGGAGGTCAGAAGACAGTAAAACAGAGACACAGCCTATAGATAGTACAGCTTTCTACAACTTGCATAACTGAAAGTTTATGCTCATAAACTAAGAAAGAATGGAGAAGGAAAGAGAGTGTACTTAAGAGTTTTGCAGGAAGAGAGAATCAGTTCATTCAGTTCAATTGAGGTCAGTCAGTCCGCCTGTCAGGTAGGAGGCGTTTGCTGTCAGTGCAGTGATTGCAGAGCAATGGAGCTGAGTTTGTTCGTGAATTCATGCAGTTCGGTGAAGGTCAGCAGAGGCACTTGAAGCCAGAAATAAAAGGAGCCAGAAAATTTGAACAAATTACCAGAGTAAGTTTGAGGTCAACTAGAGCAATCAAGTGAGAAAATGACAGAAGCCAGAATGAATCAGTCAGCTTGGAGAGAAGTTTTGATCCAGAAAAGCTGAGTTGAACCAGTCAGCCAGAGTTCAGAAAGACTTAGAAAGGGTGAGCGTACTCAGCAGTAAGCCTCTGTGATGACAACCAAAGTTACTTTTGCAAGACTATCTTCTCAACTCAACTATATTATTTTGTAGTATCTACAACATTTTCCAGATTCACCAACATTAAAGAAAATGTACCATTTTGCTATATCCTTCCCAACACTAGTTATATTTAAAAATAATTCTTATTGTAATAGGTATGAAGCAATCTCTTGTTATTTCAATTAGTACATCTGTTTTGATTAATGATGTTCAGAATTTTTAAAAAATGTATATCTATTAGTCTTTTCTTTGAGGAATAATTATGTAAGATTTTTGTTTATACAAGCTTTCTGTTTTCTCTAAACTTTTATTTCCGTCTTGAATATTATCCTATTACCATGCACATAATTAGCAAATATTATGTCCCATCTTATTGGCTGCCTCTTTGTTCCACAGACCGTTTTCTTTCATGTACAGATTTATGTTCAATTTTGTCTTGGAATTTTATTTTGTCTATCTATGAATTTTATGTTATTTGCTCTTAAGTCATTACTGTTTGGAGTAGATTTTTATGTATGCTATGAAAATAGGCTTAGTTAAATATTTAAGTGTGAATATGTTGTTATCCAACATTATTTGTTAGAGTATTTTGTCTTTAATGTATATCTCTGATATTCTTAATAAAAATGTTCATTGTATATGTGTGAAGTTATCCTTATTCTGATATACATATATGATATAGATAATTAAATAATTAAATGTAAAGTAAAAAACATAATATTCTAAAATGAGAGCATGAACATCATTCCTTTAGTTAGAGATGCTTTATTTGGTTAATTTGGATTAATTTCGTCTCTAACTGAATTTTTAAAAATGTTGCAATTTATTCACTTTGTATCCCAGCTGTGTCCCACTCCCTCCTCCCCTCCTAATCCTACCCTCCATCTCTCTTCCCCCTTATGCCCCTCTTCTAGTCCACTTATAGTGGAGTTCTTCCTCCCCTTATATCTGACCCTAGCCTATCAGGTCTCATCAGGACTGGATGTCTTCCTCTGTGGCCTAGCAAGGCTGCATCCCACAGGGGGGGATGAACAGAGAGCCTGCCACTGGGTTCATGCCAGAGACAACCTCTGCTCACCTTACTAGGGAACCCACTTGGAGACTCAGTCTATGGGCTGCCTCTGAGCAGGGTTTTTCCAACTTGATTTTATTTATAATCAATTTGTCCATCATTCTTCAAGAAAAACAGTGTTTTGTGGTTTATATATAATATTCCCCAAAGGCTAATGTATTGACTATTCTATCTCAAGGACAGTTGTGTTCCAAAGTGGGGTCATTGAGCAGTGACTGGAACAAAGGAGGTACTACTTCATTATTATTCTATAGTTGAGTTCAGTTGTAGGAATTTGGTTACTGAAAACAGGGTTTGGGAGAATGTGTTCTGTTCTAGGCTCTCTCTTACCTTACTTCTTTCTTTGATCTTGTGACCTGATTTGTACTGACAGATATTTATACCAGCAAAATATTCTGCCTTGCCTCAAGCACAAAGAGATACTGTCAGCTGAGTACTGTCTCTAAAGACAACAGGCTAAACACACTCTCCTTCTTCAAGTTTGTCTTATTAAGTATTTTGAAGATGCAACAGAGTTCTGAGTAGGGTCTATCTCTTGATTTCCAATCATGATTTTGTTTTCCTACTCAGTGCCTTTTACGTTTTCCTTTGTCATCTCCTAGAAGCACTTACCCTGCCTTATTTTCATCCGCACACCATCTGCACAGGATACAATTTTGCAGATAAAATGATCTAAAGGTTCATTATTTTTCCCTATGAAATGCAAGGGGCCCATGCTACCACTCGTGAAATCTTCCTCATAAACTGAGTGAATCTTCTTACTTTTCCAGAGCATTCTTCAATAAAGTATGCATTATAAAATGTCTTTAACAGAAGAATATAGATTATTTTTAAAAAGACAAAAATTATTTGATCTTTCCATGTTTGTAACTTTCAGCATAATACTTTTAAATCATGACATAAAATCAATACCAGTTTCCTATACATTGACACATGCAAGTGAAATTTTCCATATTCTCCCCTGGGTCAAAAAATGCTGCATTAATTCATAAGTGATATGGCTCTCAAGACCTAAGAGACTAATTTGTCAATGTTTAATGCTTTGAATTACTTTCTCAGTAGAAACTTGGTTTTGTTAATGACATAAATCATACACAAAGAAGTTAAGTATTTTAAAATCAATTACAAGGAAGAACATATTTTGAATTAAAAGTAATTGTAATTAACTAAATGCTTAAATATTGTAGCCATCTGGATTTTCTTGGAAATATTTACATTTCAGTAGTAACTGAAATTTTATAAAGCTCAGCATTATGTGCTTAACATTTAAACATTTTATTTTTATTGTAACTCTATAAAATTTGAGATAAGGATCATTCTTTTACTCCTTTAAGAATAATTATTTTGACTTGTTATTTTCAACTAAATGTTTTTATGAGAGAACCATAGGGATAGCAGGTATGTTTCTAAGATAAGCTATTGTTCTCAAAATTACTTAGATCAATTACATCCTTCATAAAATATTTAAAGAGATACAACAGATTGTATAAATAACTGCCTGGTGACCTCAGTTACCCTAAGTGAAGCTAATAATTGTTTCCATGATGATATTTATCTTAAAATAGAATTTAATATTCATGTAAGTGTTTGTTTAATGGTTTTCTATGCATCAACCTGCTTATAGATTTTTAAATATTGATTTTCTTTCTGTTGAATAAGACAATATGTAATAAATAAGTACTTATTTATCTTGCATAGATAATTTTAGCTAATCCTGACAGTATAATAAATTTATTAACACATAATTCTAGGTACTAACACTCCCATCTCTCCACTGCCTATTCTGTTTTAAGCAGAATGACAAAGATGGTTTCAACATTTTCTCCAGAGAGCTTAGCTCATTCTCTAAGCTATACAGCTAGTAATTAATCTAATTATCATTAATTCATTTATTGAATGACTTGAATAATATAATAGAAAGATAAACCTATTAGTGAAAGAAATAATCAGTCTAAAAATGAATTTACATATTCAAGTTGTCCAAACAATCAAAAGCTTCTTTATATACAAGTCTTAAATATCCCACGAGATAGTCAATCTACTTCCCATTTTTAAATCTTCAGCTCCATAGTCTTCCTACATTCTGTCACCCAGTGAAGGAATACCTATGTCAAGAAATAAGACATTAGTTTGTAGTGGATTTTTTTTGGAAAATCACATTTTCCTGGCTAACATCAAATTCTGAGGCCACTTTCAAGCAAGCAAGACTAGAAGATAGCATATCAGGGTGCTGAAAGTAAAGAACCAGCTGATGATGGTAAAAGTATCTTGTTACGCATAGAGGGAAATAAAATGAAAATCTTTAACTTCTTTCAAACATAAAGTCCTTTTCTTAGCACACAAATAACTGGGTTAAGTGCATTTACTTTGCATACATATTGGTGAGCTGTATAAGTGAGTTTTACTGAATTAAATCTGAGTATATTTTATATAAGAGAGCTCCATGATGGAAAGTATATATTATTCATATACATATGCAATATATATACATTTAGAATGTCAGCACATCAAATGATTCAGCAATGATTCAGGGTATTTATATTTTAATTTTGGTGGCAGTTTACCAATGATTTAATATAATTGAGGAAGGTAATATATATGCTCTAGACTTCTATTGTTAGGCAATTAAATCATGGTAATTAGCTTATAATCATCATTGTATACACCTACTAGTTTGTATATTAAGAACATTTGAAAAGTAAATTTTAGCAATTTTGAAGTATACAATATGTGTTAAATATGATAATTATAAGACATTATTTTAAAATGGTGTGCTAAGCAAATAAATCAGGATTAGGGACACACACACACACACACACAATGCCACTTTTCCACAGATTTTATGTTAGTCAAGCTTAATGAGAAAATAGAATAATATCTACCAGAGGCTGAAGAAAATGATGGATAGTCATGTTAGTGGTATTTTTAAAAATGTGTGTGTCAGTGGGTTCCATAGTAATGGGAACAGGGACTGTTTCTAACATGAACTGATTGGCTTTCTCTTTGATCACCTTACCATGAGAAGGGGAGCAGTCTTACCAGGCCACAGAGGAAGACAATGCAGCCACTCCTGATGATACCTAATAGACTAGGATCAGAAGGAAGGAAAAGAAGACCTCCCCTATCAGTGGACTTTGGGAGGGGCATGCTTGGAGAAGGAGGGGGAAGAGGGGCTTGGGAGGGGAGGAGGGAAAGTGCTACAGGGGGGATACAAAGTGAATAAAGTGTAATTAATAAAAAAATTTAAAAAACGTATGTCTACATTTCTCTCTTAACATGGCTAGCACCCAAATAATTAAGACATATTTGTTTAATAAGCTTTATGGCACAACAATTGAGCAATATAACTCTATATTAACCCTCTATGCTGTTCTTGCTTTCTCTATGCCAAAATCCCCAAGATACTTGCATTTTATGGCTTTCTCTGCTTAGGTGTTCTCTCAGATGTCTCCAGGACATCTCTTATGGTTGAATATCCTACTTTTTCTCCACTCCTCCTCCCCTGGCTGTCGGAAGTCTGGCCCTATCCTTTCTACTGCTCAGTGATTGGCTGTTAAGCTGCTTTATTGAAACATCTGAAGAACTGAGGAGCAGTGTTTACACATCCTTGAGACAAAATATTCTCAGAATAAGGATTACAACCAGATATGGGTAATGCAGAAATCAGCATTTGAGTCCTTATATAGTACACAATAACATTATTGGTATATAAGCAAAAAAGTAGATGCTAATCAAAGGATGCAAGTTTTTTGTTGTTATTTGGAAAGGAAGTGTTTCTCACAAAAGCTCACATTTTAAAAGCATAGTTCATAGCTTAAGAGTCTAATTATTGAATGTGATTTGCTCCTGAGGAAGATGAGCTGGTATAATTTTACTTCTCTTCTCTTTTTCTTACTTTGAATGTAATCATTTTGTTTTGCCCAAGCATGCAAAGTATGAGTAGACCTTTTTCCCACCATGGTCATTTAATTTGAAAGGGTCATAAAAGTGAGTCTAACCCAAGAAAATATTTCTCTTGGATTAGGCAAGCAAAGGACTTGAAATTTGTAGTATTGTTCTGTGTGCCCTTTTACACCTCCACATTCCCAAGAAGACATTCTCCAGGGTACCTGCTTTTCTTTCAGCTTTAGATGCAGAATAAATAAAATTTAAAAGAGAAGTAAAGCAAAGAAGCCTACAGCTTGGATATGAGCTGGTTAGCTGAGCCTACTTTAGATCTACTAAATATATAAATATATAATTTATATATTATGTATTAAATATACATATTACATAAATATATAATATATAAATATCTTATATATTATACATTAAATATGTATATATTAAACACATATAATAATATATATTATATATATGGTTTGATAGATAAGGTAAATCTTAAAGGAGCCATCACATCAGATAGTATGTGTGGATTTTCTCTTTATCTTTGTTTGAAAATGTATTTGTAGTTCCAAATACCATGAAAATAAAGTTACCTAAAGAGGTGCATTATATAAATTTATTTAAATTTATATTAACCTTCAGTAGTTAGAAATAAAAACTTTAGACATCTTTCATACTTAAATTACTCAGCTGGAAGAAAATCAAGAACACCTTGATGGGTATAATTCCAGAAATCAAAATGTTGAAATCAGTGTTACTTTTTTGACATATTTGAGACTGTAAATGTGAATAAATTTAATAATCCAAAAATTAGGAATGCAAAATGATGTGAATGTCTGGAGAGTTGAACTACTGCAAAGTTTTAGTACTGGAAACCAAAATGAGAATTGTGAAAAATAGAAATTATATGTATGTAATGTTACTATGCTTTCCTTTTAAACAACAATATTCTACTCTCTGTGCAAATGGATTCCTTTTACAAAGAATAATTCAGTACATTTCAGGAACCATGTTTTATAACTTTGTAAATGTTTATCAGCTGGTGTTATCGGAAGAAAAAGTTTGGGAAGCAAGCCATAGTATTATTATTCCTTCATCACAGTTTTATTTACCTATTAAAATGTGATTTTGATCTTCACATTGCATACAAGTCTGATTAATATGCCTGTTTTAAATATTGAGACTAAGCAGCATGATTAAATGCATAAAAACTGAATGTCTAAACAAAATGCAGCTATCCTGATAAGGACTATCTACCTCAAGCTGCACAGTGTGGCTCATATACTACGTTTAAATAATTATCTTAAGCTCATGGGTTATATTTAAACTTTCAGTAGCTCTCAAATAGTTAATCATATGACCTAAGTAAAATCAGAACTGAGAAATATATTTGTAAAATACATGTATCATCTAAGTATTCATCTGTATCTTACATAAATAAGAGACACCTTTAAAAATGTCATACTTGTGAGAAAAAAAAAAAAACAAGGCCATAGGCCACCTCTACCACCTCATAAAATCTTTTCTTTCTTCCTTGAGATGCAGTCTGTTTCCCCTAAGTGTTGATCCTCATTTCCCAATCTGAATATATTCTCCTCCCCAATTAAACTGTGCTCATTTAATTTCTCTAATTTATATATATATATATATATATATATATATATATATATATATATATCCCAACAGCCAGACAGCTTAATTAAATCTTAGTGATGAAAACAGTAATTCCTATTTAAGTTATTTTTTAATAAGCTACAATTGCATTGTTTCTCCCACTCTCCTTTTTCCATCCCACCCCATCCATCACTACTGCCTTCGTCCCTT